>JBBMOL010000307.1:226265-286195 GCA_037954665.1 Laguncularia racemosa
AATCAAGTAAATGAAACAATTGCTATAATCTTTAAGAACTTCAATCTTCCAAAATGATTCCTTGAATTCTTCAATGGAAAGAAAACTTCAGCAAAATGACATTCTTTCTTCAAACTAAACTTTGGAAAAATCTAAAGTACCTAAGGGAATTTTAATGATTCAAAAGAAAGACAAATGATGCTAAAACAAAGAAGAAGAACAATGGATGCTAAACAAAAGATGCTAAGCAAAAGGGATTCTAAAACAAAAAGGATGCTTCCAAGGTTCATACAAGGGGCCTATTTATAGATCCAAAGAGGAGGGGGATAAGGTTGATCTGATGAGGATTTGAGTCAGCAAATTAATTAAGATATGATTTTCGAGAGATTTTTCGCAATGGATAGCCGGGGAGTAATGAAGGCCGGTTCAAGGCCGACGGCCTTGAATGAAGGCCGGCTTTAAGGCCGACGGCTTTAATGTTTTTTTTTTTAAGGCTGGTTTAATATAGGCCGGCTCAAGGCCGGCTCAAAGCTGGCAGCCTTGAATGTAAGCCGGCCCAAGGTTGGCGGCCTTTAGTGCAATCCTCCGCTCGCTTCTTCAATTTTGTAAAAAACTCCTCCAATTAACTTGTAATTTACTTTTGGGTCCTCAAAACCTGTATTTTCACAATAAACACCATTAAGTATCATTTCTTTATATTTTCTTATAATATTGAAATAAATTTAATATAAGTCCAAAAGAAAATATAAGTATAATGTGATCTTATCAGAACACCATGTAGTTCCATAATTTCTTGCATAAAAAGGTTAGCTATAAAAAGTGCTTCATCCGTTTTGTGGAAAGGCACAAAATGGTACATTTTGCTGAATCGATTAACAACAATCATAATAGAATCCTTCTCCCTTTGTGTCTTAGGCAGACCCAAAATAAAATCCATGTTGATATTAGTCAAAGGTTGAGTAAGTATAGGCAAAGGCATATATTAACCCTGAACCCCTTTCTTTCCTTTCTCTCTTTTACATACCCCACACCATTCTAATACCATATGAACATCCTTTATCATGCCCCTCCAATAAAAATGTTCTTTTAACAAATCCAGAGTCCTTTTTTCACCAAAATGACTAGATAACCTTCCAGCATGTGCTTCCCTTACTAATAATTCTCTCACAGATTCATAAGGTATACAAAATTTTTCAACTTTATACAAAAAACCATCAATCATATAATACCCTTCAAATATTTTTCCCCTAGAACATTTCTCAACCACTACTTTCAAATATTCATCATGCATCTATTATTCCTTTAGCAATTCAAACCCAAGCAGTTTCGACTATAGAGAGGTGATAAGTACATACCTGCGTGATAAGGCGTCAGCTACCATATTCATGTTACCCTTCTTATACTTAATCACATATGAAAAACTATCTAGAAACGCAACCCATTTAGCTTAACATTTTGACAGATTTTTTTGACCCTTGAAATGTTTTAAGGATTCATGATCTGTATAGATAATAAATTCTTTGGAAGAAGATAATCTGATGCGAGATCGGTTTGATCGGATTCCTAACTAATACGAACCACGCTAACCTGTGATGAAACCCAATACCAATACGCTCGGAACTTGTTACCTAAGATGCCAAATACCTAAAGTGGAAAATGCTACCCGTTGTCTATAAGCGAGACAAGAACCTTGGTATAATGTGAATACGCTACAATCGGGATGAAAGACCGATTGATAAGTCGGGATGAACGCCACGGAAATTAATCCGATAAGTTCTAGTTAGTTCTTGAAGAACCAAGAGAGGAGCCTCTCAAAAGTGTTTGTAATGTTCTAAGATGTATCCTATCTCTATTCTAAACCCTAGGAGCTTTTATACTAGGGTTACAATTCGTAAAAATACAAGTCCAAAACGACATCACTTCAATAAGTGCGTAAAAATAACAAACAAGACATGTTGGCCGGCGTGGGATATACGGCCGTGTACTTTGGCCGTGTACTTTAGCCATGTATGATTCTATGGAAATTCTTGTCTCCTTACACGGCCGTGCCTTTTAGCCGTATGCCTGGCCGTGTATGATTCTGTGCAATCTTGAGATTCCTACACAGCCGTGCCTTGAAAGTACACGCCCACTTCATCCCGTGTCTGGTGTGACTTGTACAAGAGCAAGGGTCTTCCCATGGTTGTTCCAATCCTTTCCAACTTCATGATTACTCCAATCCTTTCCGGCTTCATGGACATCCTTTATCAACCCGTTAAGTGCTTCCTTGAGTCGTTTCGCTCGACTTCTTGTGATCGATCTAAGCGGCACTTCAAGAGGATCTACATTTCTTCTTCTGGCTTGGCTCTCATCATGGATCTCATAATTCCCCTCCACTTGAAAAGGATTTGTCCTCAAATCATCACCTACATCAAAAGGACTCAGATTAGTAACATTAAAGGTTGCACTTACTTGATACTCACCAGGCAAATCTATCTTGTATGCATTATCATTGATGCGCTCAAGAATTTGAAATGGTCCATTGCCTCTAGGAAGTAGTTTAGATCGACGCTGCAAGGGAAACCGCTCTTTACGCATGTGAACCCAAACCCAATCTCCAGGTTCAAAAACAGCTTGTCGACGACCCTTGTTGGCTTGTTTCACATACAGTTCTGTTCGTCGCTTATTGTCCAGCCTTGCCTTCTCATGGATCTATTTAACAAATTTAGCTTTCTTCTCGCCATCTAGATTAACATACTCAGAAATAGGCAAAGGTGATAAATCCAAAGGAGTTAGTGGATTAAAACCATACACAATCTCAAAATGAGTAAATTTAGTAGCAGAATGCACTGTACGATTATAGGCAAATTCAACATGTGGCAAACAATCCTCCTAGCTTTTAATATTCTTTTTAATTACAGCCCTCAACAAAGTAGATAAAGTTCGAATCACTACCTCAGTTTAACCATCAGTCTGTGGATGACAAGTAGTAGAAAACAATAACTTAGTTCCTAACATAGCCCACAAGGTCTTCCAAAAGTAGCTCAAGAACTTAGCATCCCTATCTAATATGATGGTTCTAGGTATACCATGTAATCTCACAACTTCCCTAAAGAATAAATTAGCAATATTACAAGCATCATCCGTTTTGTGACAAGGAATGAAATGTGCCATCTTAGAGAATCTATCCACAATTACAAAAATAGAATCCCGACCATGTCTAGACCTGGGTAATCCTAACACAAAATCCATGGAAATATCTACCCGAAGCTCATGAGGAATGGGAAGTGGGGTGTAAAGCCCTTGAGGTTAGACTCTAGATTTCGCTTGCTTACATGTGACACATTGCTCACAAATCCTCTCAACATCTCGTTTCATGTGAGGCCAATAGAAGTGTTCCTGCAATACCCCTAAGGTTTTAGCTACTCCAAAGTGTCCCATTAAACCTCCTCCATGAGACTCCCTCACTAGTAATTCTCTCAAAGAACAAAGTGGAATATATAGTTTACTCTCCTTAAACAAGAATCCTTCATGTTTATAAAATTTTCCATGCCCACTCTTCACACATTGCACATACTCCTCACAAAAATCTCGATCAGCAGCATATAACTCCTTAATGTGCTCAAAACCAAGCAGTCTAGAACTAAGAGTAGAGATAAGAGTATACCTTCTAGAAAGTGCATCAGCAATGACATTCTCTTTACCTTGCTTGTAGTGGATGACATATGGAAATGTTTCGATGAACTCCACCCAATGAGCATGCCTTTTTATTCAGCTTGTGTTGCCCCTTCAAGTACTTCAAGGATTCATGATTAGTGTGGATCACGAACTCTTTTGGCTAAAGGTAGTGTTG
Source organism: Laguncularia racemosa (assembly GCA_037954665.1). NCBI lineage: Eukaryota > Viridiplantae > Streptophyta > Magnoliopsida > Myrtales > Combretaceae > Laguncularia > Laguncularia racemosa. Next base: position 230,077 of record JBBMOL010000307.1, read on the forward strand.
CCAAGTCTCCAGGGCTCGAACCAATGCATATAACTCCTTGTCGTAAGTAGGGTAGTTCAAGGTTGCCCCATGATAAGTCGCAAAATACCCTATCTAGAGTAATGAAATTGTGCTTTATTGTTGAATTTTTAGATGATTTGTGAAAGAAAAAGATGCCTAATGGAATGAATGTTAATTTCAGGATTTTCTATTGTATTTTGGAGCTAAGGGAAGGAGTTTTGAAGAGTTAGATCAAGTTTGGAAGGAATTGGATACAATGCATGTGAAGAAAAGAATTCTGGAAAGTACACAAGCGAGATACATGCCCATGTACTTTGCTTGTGTATACTGAAGTGGATGTTTGGAAAGTACACGGGTGAGATATACACCCACGTACTTTGCTTGTGTATACTGAAGTGGATGTCTGGAAAGTATACGAGTGAGATACACGCCTATGTACTTTGCCCGTGTATACTGAAGTGGATGTCTGGAAAGTATACGAGCAAAGTACACGCCCATGTACTTTGCTTGTGTATCTAAGTTTTGTTGCTGTTCAACGATGTTTCAAATACATGACCAAAGTACACGCCCATGTACTTTGCTTGTGTATCTAAGTTTTGCTGTTGTGTAACGATGTTTCAAATACACAACCAAAGTACACACCCATGTACTTGCTCGTGTATATTCACATAAGGACACTTGGAAGAAAGCATGAGATACACGAATGAGATACACTACTCGTGTATGTATCCAACCCGGGTACATGTATAAATAGACCGTTAGTTGCCCTAGGAAAGGAGGTTCCGAATTTTGTACTTGCTCTGACACACATAGCAGCAGGGGAAAGAAGATTCTGTCAGTTCCAAAGGAAGTTGAAGACCCACGAAGTAGAAGATTCCATCTTTAAGTGTTGTGACTATGAATTTTACTTATTCTTCCTGTAATTGTATTTCTTTTATCCAATTTATGGAGGAGTAGACTCTAAATCTAGATTTTATTCAAAACTTCTCTGTCATGTGATGAAGATTCGGTTTTTAATGCGAAGTTGTTGACTTTCTTATGATTAATTGCATGCCCTTCAATTGTTTCTTAGATTCATAGATCCAGAATATAATTTATGCATGATATCATATTAGTTAATTGAGAAATTGCTCTTATGATTTGATTTAATGCAATTAATGAGATTTGATTGTTCTTCTAGAGATAGGAAACAAGAGTCTTCTGTTTACATCGATTATTTTGATGCGAATTCACGCGCTTTATGCAATTCTAGGTTGCTATTAAATAAGGAGAGATCCTATTTGATAAATCTAGGATTAGATAGGTTAATATACTTGAGAAAGTAGTTAACTTGACTAGGGAATTCGACAGTGTAAGAAGTCAACTACGCCAATCCTCATAAATCTAATGAATTACATGATAGAGAAGGAGTAGAATAAGATTTAGGTTACTTTTGCCAATTGATAAATCTTTAGAACCATTGTTGTTAGTGAGTTATTAGTTTTAAGATTAGAGTAATTAAGTTTCAACCAACATATTTAAGCGTTAGTTAGATAATAGGAACGAAGTTAGTACTAGTAGTTGGTGTATCTCTATGGGACGACCCTGTACTTGACACTATATTACGTCCACGGTAGGTACAGTTGCCTATTGCAACGTAATTAGAATTAGGAACAAGCATTATAAATATTAAAGCTACGATTGGCAACGATCAAGTTTTTGGCGTCGTTGCCGGGGAATACACCAATATTTGAAACACTTTTTACCTATTAATCTAACCAATTTATTTCTTGTTTTTTTTTTCTTTTCTTCCTGAAAATTTGGAGCTCATAATTGATTTGTATTACGTTTACAGTGCATGACCAGAAGTCGCTCCAAGGAACTTGCTGTTTTTAATCCTGAGCTAGAGAAAATTGTTCGTCGTTATCAGAAAAAGCAACACTCGACGGAGTTAACATCATTTGGTATTCAAGGAGAATCACCGAAGGAAGAAATGGCTGATCAATTCAATAATCGTGCTCAAGAGCTGAATCAAGGAAATGTTGTTGTGGATCCCCGAATCATCAACTAGTTGATAATAGAGATGGTCGAGTTAATGAGCCACCTAGAACCAATTCTGATTTTGCTAGGCCAAACTTGATAGGCGTTATCTCGAGCATAGTCCGCCCTCGAGTGGAGGCAAATAATTTTGAACTTAAGCCTGCTGTGATTCAGATGGTGTAGCAATATACTCAATTTGATGGTTTACAGGATGAAGATCCAAATGCGCATATCCAACTCTTTCTGGAGATATGCAATACCTTCAAATTTAATGGAGTTAGTGATGATGCAATCCGCCTCAGGCTCTTCCCATTCTCTTTGAAAGGAAAGGCTAAGCAGTGGCTGAATTCTTTACCGAGGAACTCCATTACTACATGGCAAGGTCTGATTATGAAGTTTATGGACAAATTCTTCCCTCCTTCAAAGACCGCTAAACTTCGAGTTGAGATTCAATCTTACCATCAGTATGACATGGAGACTTTGTATGAAACCTGGGAGAGATTTAAGGACTCAATGCGGAAATGCCCACACTATGGGATCCCAGAGTGGCTTTAAGTTTAGATATTTTATAATGGGTTGAACTATCAAACTAGACAAACAGTAGATGCTGTAGCTGGTGGCACCTTGAACCATAAAACTCCTGAAGAAAGTTTGACTCTTTTTGAAGATATGGCCACGAATAATTATGAATGGTCACATGGTAGGGGTAGAGAAAAGAAGGTGGCAGGCATTCTTGAAGTGGATGTGGTTACTTCTATCATGTCCAAAGTTGAGGCTTTATCTAGAAAGATCGATGGGTTGGTTGTCTCACAACATCAGCTGGCTATTGTGGAACCCTCAAGTGGTGAGGAAGGGCAAACAGAGCAAGTGGATTATTTAGGAAACCCAATTTAGCCCCAGAACAATCCATACGGCAATATTTATAACCCAGGATGGAGAAATCACCCAAATTTTTCTTGGACTAACAATAATAATATTCAGAAGGGCAATCCGAATCCTCCACCAGGTTATCAGAGGCCAATGGTCTAGAGTTCCAAACCGCCAATTGAAGATCTCCTCACAAAATTCATCAAGGATTCAGAAGACCGACAGAAGTCCTTAGATTTGATTATGAAAAATCAAGACTCGGCCCTAAGGAATCATGAGGCATCAATATACAATCTTGAAAACCAGGTTGGTCAGATAGCTAAGCTTTTATTAGAGAGATCTCAAGGTTCACTACCGGGAAACACGGAAACCAACCCTAGAAAACATGTTAAAGCTGTCACATTACGAAGTGGTAAGGAACTACAACCAAAGGTTCAAAAAGAGGAGAGTCAGGTGACTGAACCAGCAAAAGAACAAGTAGTTCTCAAAGAAGGGGGAAAGCATTTAGAAAAATCACCTGAAGAGAAATCATCACCTCCATTAATCCCGGAATACAAGCCCAATGTTCCTTATCTAGCACGACTCAAGAAGGATAGAACAGATGAGCACTATGGCAGATTTTTAGAGATATTCAAGCAATTGCATATCAACCTTCCACTGGTTGAGGCATTATCACAAATGCCACGATATGAAAATTTTTGAAAGAGTTGCTATCGAACAAAAGGAAGCTTGAAGAGTTCTCTACTGTAACTTTAGGAGGAGAATGCTCTGCGGTAATTCAGATGAAACTCCCAAAGAAGTTAAAAGATCCTGAGAGCTTTACCATCCCTTGCCTGATAGGGAATTTATCTGAAGAATGGGCATTAGCTGATTTGGGAGCCAGTATTAATTTGATGCCATACAAGACATTCCAGAAATTGGGTATTGGAGAGCTGAAACTGACAAAAATGAGTCTTCAGTTAGCCGATCGATCAGTCAAATTCTCGAGAGGAGTAGTTGAAGACGTATTAGTGAAGGTGCAGGACTTCATCTTCCTAGAAAATTTCGTCATCCATGACATGGAAGCAGATGTGGAGGTCCCTCTTATATTGGGGAGGCCATTTTTGGCTACTGCTAGAGCTATAATTGATGTTAGGGATGGGAAGTTAGTGTTGAGAGTGGGAAATGAAGAGGTCATAGTAAAAATGCCTGACGTCCTTAAACAAAGCCTGCACCATGATGATACATGCTATGTAATTGACTACATCAACTTCACAGTTTCGGATTCATTGCAAGACCTGTTGATTGGTGATGCATTGGAATTGTGTTTGATGAATGGGGAGAAAGAGCAAACTAAAAATATGGCGATTAGAGCAGTTGTCAATCAGCTTGATAATAATCCTAAGTTGAGAGAAGAAAGAAGCTTTGAAGGTATGAATAGATCCACCATTTAGAGATCGAAACCTTCAATTGAGGAACCACCTGAGCTAGAATTGAAACAACTGCTAGACTACCTTCAATATGCATTTTTGGAAGAAGATTCTAAACTTCTAGTCATAATTGCATCAAATCTGGATCGAGATCAGCAGGAAAGGTTATTGCATGTCCTGGGGCAACACAAGAAAGCAAATGCATGGAAAATTGTAGATATAAAGGGGATTAGCCCATCATTTTGTACACACAAAATTTTGATGGAAGATTATGTCAAGCAAGTGGTACAACCGCAGCGCCGACTTAATCCAAATATGAGAGATGTAAAAAAGGAAGTCATCAAATTGCTTGATGTAGGAATGATCAATCCAATTTCTGATAGCTCATGGGTGAGCCCCACTCAAGTAGTTCTAAAGAAAGGTGATATGACAGTAGTACCGAATGAAAAGAATGAGCTCATCTCAATGAGAACTGTCACTGGATGGAGAGTTTGTATAGATTACCTGATAGGAATCAAAATCCGACAAGACCTATCATTAGGGCAAGAACTAAAGGATTTCGAATTTTGGCGATGAGGGCCCATTTTGAGCAAATTGACCCCAGAATTATTTGTTATCTAACTTCTTTTCTCTTGTTCATGTATTATATATTCCAACAGGCACACTTATCATATTCTATAGGGCAATGGACAAACTCCCTCAGACTCAGCTTGTGGGTTATCCATGGACCGACTTGAACCGGCGATGAGCTGGGCCGATGGATCCTATAGAAGACCGGCATCTTGAAGACCATTTATTTTATATATTTCTTCTTTTATGAACTATTTTGGTTGTATTTTGGTTTTGGGACACTTTTATTTCCTTGTAATTTTCATTTAGGGCTAGTCACCTTAAAAGTGGCAAACTTGTAATTTTGAGCACTTTTTAACCCTAGGAGTAGCAAGTATAAATACTTGCTTAAGAGAGGGTTTGAGGAGGCTAATTTTGCAGATTATACACTTCACATTTCGTGAGAGGGCTTAGGGTTTTCCTAATTCCAAATTCTCTTATCAATTTCAATCTCAAGAAGTTGAAATTGTGGCGAGTGCAACAATTGGAAATTGTGAGTCATATCAATTCCTACTTGTTGTGTTTTCTTTTTCTTCTCTAGTGTGTAATATCTAGGGTTGGATTAGAACATTCTTGGTCAGATTTACTTGTTGTTATCCACGAATTCTTGTGATTATTTGAAGGAATTATCAAGTTAATTCAATTCATCTTTAAGGATTTCCTTGTTAATGTGATTTTCACCATTGGAAAAGGGATTGTTTTGTGATGGTTTTCTTTTATCAAATTGAGGCTTCATTTTCGTGGATTATATGAAATTAGAGTGTTGTTAGAAGCCATTTCCATTGTGGTATTTAGATTATATCATTAGTTGTTTGAATTTCATCATTTCATCATTAGGTTTCATTTGAAAAGTGCCATTTTTTGGATCCGATTTTGCCTAGACTTGAGATATCTTTTCTTAAGTCTTTTGGATGTTCTTTTAAGTGTGTTTAGGCACATCATTACCGCAAGCTAAATGACGCAACTCGAAAGGATCATTTTCCTCTTCCATTTGTGGACCAAATGCTTGAAAGGTTAGCTGGTCATGCATATTACTGTTTCCTCGATGGGATGTTTGGATATTTTTAGATTCTTATCGCACCCGAAGACCAAGAAAAGATGACATTCACATGCCCTTTTGGGACCTTCGCTTATCGACGCATGCCTTTCGAATTATGCAATGCTCCAGCCACCTTTCAGCGATGCATGATGGCTATTTTTGAGGATATGGTAAGAGACAAGATGGAGGTATACATGGATGATTTTTCTGTTTTTGGGAATTCTTTTGATGAGTGTCTACATCATCTTGATTTAGTGTTGCAACGTTGTGAAGACACTAACCTGGTCCTAAATTGGGAGAAATGTCATTTTATGGCAAAAGAAGGTATTGTTTTGGGCCATAAAATCTCCAAGAAAGGCATAGAAGTGGATGAGGCAAAGATCGAAGAAATTTCTAAATTGCCCCCACCATCTTCAATTAAGGCAATACGAAGTTTTCTTGTTCATGCAAGGTTATATCGACGATTCATTAAAGATTTTTCAAAAATTGCTAGGCCGATGACAAAACTCTTGGAGAAGGATACCTCCTTTGACTTCAACCAGGAATGCATTGATGCATTTGAACTCCTAAAGCAAAAACTCATCACTGCACCTATCATGGTCACACCAACATGGGACATTCCCTTTGAGATTATGTGTGATGCTAGTGACTCGGCTGTGGGAGCTGTTCTGGGTCAGCAAAAAGACAAATACTTTCAACCCATTCATTATGCTAGCAAAACACTCACTCCTACACAAGAAAATTATACAACCACTGAGAAGGAGTTGCTAGCAGCTGTCTTTGCCTTTGACAAGTTCAAACCATATCTCATCTTATCTAAGGTCATTGTATACACAGATCATTCCGCCTTGAAATTCTTGCTGACAAAACAGGATGCAAAGCCACGCCTCAGTCGGTGGATTTTACTTCTTCAAGAGTTTGATCTTAAGATAAGAGATAAAAAGGGTGCCGAAAATCTAACTACCGACCACCTGTCACGTTTGGAGAATCCCTGTCTAGAAAGACCGAACGAAGTTGAGATCAATGATGAGTTCCCTGAGGAACGATTGTATGCCATCAATACCGTTGAAGATGATATCATCCCATGGTTTGTTGATATTGCCAATTGCCTAGTGGCAAGGGCCCTTCTTAAGGATATGAACAAGCAGTAGAAGAAGAAATTCTTCACCGAATTGAAGCACTACTACTAGGAGGATCTACATTTATTCAGAATTTGTGCTGATCAGATGATTCGAAGGTGTGTTTCCCATGAAGAAGGATGGAAAATCTTATTCCACTGTTACAGTGGGCCAGCGAGAGGACATTATAGTGCCAATAGGACGGCGTACAAAGTATTGGAAGTAGGATTTTACTGGCCGTCATTATTTAGGGATGCTCAGAGCTATATAGCTCGATGTGACCGATGCCAGAGGGATGGTAACATATCAAAAAGGAATGAAATGCCACAACACTACATATTAGAGTGTGAAGTGTTCGATGTGTGGGGCATCGACTTTATGGGACCCTTTCCTCCTTCCTTCGAAAATAAATACATATTGGTAGCTATGGATTACGTTTCTAAATGGGTAGAAGCACAAGCCTTGCCGACTAATGACTCCCGGGTGGTTGTTAAATTTTTGAAGAAGCTCTTCTATAGATTTGAGGTCCCACGAGCACTCATAAGTGACAGAGGTACACACTTCTGTAATTCGCAAGTTGAAAAGACTCTTAAGCGATATGGGGTGACTCATCGTCTTGCTACGCCGTATCACCCCCAAACTAGTGGGCAAGTGGAGGTTTCAAACAGGGACCTAAAGCGTATCTTGACAAAGTCCGTGTCTCACCATAGACGAAATTGGGCCGAGAAGTTAGATGATGCTTTGTGGGCATATCAGACAGCTTGCAAAACCCCACTTAATACTACTCCATATCGATTGGTCTACGGGAAAGCTTGCCATTTACCAGTTGAGATTCAGCACAAGGCATTTTAGGCGATCAAATCTGCCAATTTAGATCTCAACCGGTCTGGAGCACATCAAAGGATGCAACTTAATGAGCTAGATGAATGGAGGCTCATGGCATATGACAATTCATATATATACAAAGAGAAAGCCAAGAAGTCTCATGATGCTCGGCTACCACGGAATGGACAGTTTAATGAAGGGGACATTGTATTACTGTTTAACTCTAGGTTGAAACTGTTCCCTGGGAAGCTTAAATCAAGATGGTCCGGTCCATTCCGGGTAAAAAAGGTTTTTCCCTACGGCACAGTTGAGTTGGAACACCCGGAAAAAGGCATGTTCAAAGTGAATGGTCAAAGGCTCAAGCATTACTTTGGGGACCAAACAGTTTTGGAAGAAAAGGAGGAGCTGAACCTCATTCTTATCACCATTTGAGCTCCACCGGTTCATTACATTGAGCTAACGACGTTAAACAACAGCGCTTCTTGGGAGGCAACCCATGTTGCTTAGGTAAGTTTTCTTCTTTATTTATTTATTTTTATTTTTATCATCTATTGTTTTGGAGTAACTTTTGCAGGACAGCAAGATACAGAGGGGCTAACTAAAGTTGGATTCTATGAAAGTCACCTTAAAAGAGCTTCTTTTAAGCTCTAAGTGTGGGGACATTCAGGATGGGAGACCTTTTCAAGGGAATGCAAGATGAAGTGATGACAAGTATGTACTTTGATCTGCACAACCGGGTATACTAGTCGTGTATCCGGGTTTTTCACACATGCTAGAGGATGTCTAAATTGACTTTGCAATACAATAGGGGAATACGTCATGGCGTGCCCTCCCGTGCACTTCAAAATATGCTCATTGTGTAAATATCAGAGATACACAAATAAAGTACACGCTTGTGTACCTGGTCGTGTATCTAACGCACAGAATGCTTCCTCTATATACACGAACAAGGTACACGCTCGTGTACCTGGTCGTGTATTTAACCCACAGAATGCACAATTCGATACACGAACAAGGTACACGCTCGTGTACCTGGTCGTGTATTTAAACCACAGAAGGCTCTCCCACGATACACGAACAAGATACGCACTCGTGTACCTGGTCGTGTATCTAACCCACAAAAGGCTCTCCGACGATACACGAACAAGATACACTCTCGTGTACCTGGTTGTGTATCTAACCCATAGAATGATCTTCCACGATACACGAACAGGGTACACGCTCATGTATCTAACCCACAGAAAGGAATCCAAAGTACACGACCGTGTACTTGGTCGTACTATAAAAGGACTCCTCACTTCACTCTGCCATTTACACGACCCATTCTCCATTCGTGTATTTGACCTATTCTCTCACTCTACTCCTCCATACGGTGATTGTTCCTTCCACACTACAAACTTCTTCCATTTCAAGGTAAGTAAGTTCTCTCTTCTTCTTCTTCAATACTTATTGCAATACGGTTGCTGCTCGGTTTTCTTTCACGACCACCATACATGCTTGCATCTATGATGATGGTATGATGAGTGATTTCGCATTTTGGAAGTCGATTGTTGATAGATCTGTAGACATCTTGAACTCACGTGAATGTATGTATGTTGGATGTCATGAGTGGCTGCCAAACAAGTGAATCAACAGTTAGGGTTTTGAACATGAATATTTGGGACTTTGATTTTGCGGGTTTCTAGAATAATGTTGTTGTGTTTCTTTTCCGATCTTCTTCTTAGAAACCAAAGTATGAGGCCATTTTTTTTATATGATCACTAAACTATCGCACCTAGCTTCTTAGAATCAAGATTCGAACTTTATCGTTTGATGATGCTTTGGGTGTGTTGTAGTTACATTTTTGGCCTTTAGGAAGGTAGGTTGATAATATACTAAAGCCACAAGACCTGATTTTGAGTGTTCCTATGGTAATTTGTGCATGTATTAGATGGGCAGATACACAACTAGGTACACGGTTGTGTACCTTGGTCGTGTATCTCAATTGTCCTATCTTCCTCCTTGTTTCGGAAACCCAATGCAAGTCCTATCATTTTCTTTGTGTAATTAACGAACCTAACCTATTTTGAGACCATTGTGATTGCTCCAGATGGTCACAAAGACTTGTGCAGTTAAACCAAAGTTTAATAAGAAGAAGAAGAAGACCACCCCTGCTAAGAGGAAGCGGGATGGTGCTAGTTCATCCTCCGCTCTACCTTCCCGAAGAGTTGCGGAGGAGCCATGGAGCAAGAAGCGGTTTGAAATTCTATCACGGAAACCGTTTGGTGCACACCAATACTTGGATTGGGGCATGCTGGAAGGGTATGGACTAGTTTAACCAATGAAGGAGATCCTTGCCACCGGCCCATGGGAGGTCCTGTTCACCATACAAAAACCAGCATACCAGGATGTTACTCTTGAGTTCTTATCTACCATGTAGATACAGAAGACAGAAATTGAAAAAGGATGGGACAACTCTTTCAGTTTTGAAGTGTATGGGCAACGGCACAATTGTATTATCCGCCAGTTCTGTTCTCTCATGGGCTTCTACACTGAAGCTTTTACCTGGACACCTGAGTTTCAGGATTTACATTGCCGCTGGCTTGCTAACGTTAACAATCAGGTATGTTGGGAAGAGTTGACCGGAAACCCGACTCAAGAGTACTTTCCATCCAGCTCCAAGGCCTCTCTAATTAAGGATGACTGCCTTAAAGTTTGTCATTGGCTCTTGACAAACACAATTGGAGCCCGAAAAAGCAGTAAGGGAGTTGTCAATAACTTTGAAATCTTCTATCTTTACAGCATCTCCCATGGATATCAAATTAATATCGGGTTGGAGTTGGCCTTTTATCTATAGAGACAGGCACATGACTCCCGTTCTAAAGGGATTTGTTGTAGCAGCTTCATTACTCATTTGCTGAAGAGCATGGACATTTTCCAAGACCCTAGGCCAGAGGCCGCCAAGTGCAATCAGGAAGGAATCTCTGATAGGCCGTTTACCAAGTAGGGAGTGAAGAAAACCACAGGAACTTCTCGCACTTCTAGTAGGCCGCCTCCTTCTGCACAATCCTCCAAAGCTACTCCTTCCTTGTCTTCACCTAGTAAGTCTTCTATTCCTACATCGGAGCGGGTGCTTGACTGCTTGGCATCCATTGAGAAGACCCAAGGTGAGCTGAAAGTGCAACTACAAGGGATGAAAAAGAAACAAAAAAAAAATTAGGAAATTTGTAGTTCACGCCTTCCAGTCGCTGGCTAAGTGCTTCCCAGCGGGGCAAGCTAGTTTGCCCACTTATGCCTCTTCCTCTGAAGCTGAAGAGGAAGTTGAGGCCAGCGGCGATAAAGACAAGGAAAATGAAGAAGAAAGTAAGGGAGAAAGCGAAGAGGATATTGAGGAAACCACTGAGGAAGTGGAACCAACCATTGCCAAGGGTGAGGAAAGTGAGGATGAAGAGGATGAAACAGATGATGGAGATGAGGAAACTAGTTCTGAAGAATGAATGACTTCAAGTTAACTATTTTATTCTGCATATTCGAGGAGCTCTTTCTATTGAGCTAGACTCTTTCTTGTTGGATGACTGTAATAATGACTGATATCTATTTACTCTTTTACCTTTCGTTTTTGTTGTGTTGAACTTTGCTACTCTAGGTGCTATCTTGCGAATGCAACTGGTCCCATAACCTTCCTTGGCGAACTTCATCGATATAGATGATCGACATTCTGCTAGCTATGCAATTGGTCCATCACCTGTTTAATCCCGGGAAGTCTCAGTTCCTTTTCTTTTTATTTTTTCTTTTTATCTCTTTATTTCTCATTACGTTCTTGAATGATAAAGACATTGGGGAGAATGTCTCAATCTAAGTGTGGGGAAGGGGATACTAAAGAATTTTGATAAGGGTTGTGCTGAATTGTATGAGTCATTCAAAAATTTCCCCTAATTTTTGTTTTTCTCTTTGTGCTTGATAATCGAATTTTGAAATCATGATTGCAAATTACATAGTATTTTAGCATTTAGTGAATGAATTCCTCTAAAAGAGTGTTGTGCATGTCACCTTTTGTCTTCTTTGGAACATTGATACTTAGTCAAAGTTATGGGATAAAATCGTTGTGAAACTCAAAGAGCTTGAGAGCCATTTAATCTTTCATGAAAGGGCAAATGAAATGATTCTTTTGGTGACCCTTCTTAGAAGATCTCTTTAAAGTAATAATTTAATGAAAGCATGTTATACTTGAAAAATAAAGGATTGGTTAGTATGGGCAGGCTTTGGTCCCTCAGAAAAGCGAAGTTTGACTCCGCTACTAACTAGTCAAAATAATAAGTTAAGGTAATAGAGGTTCGATAGGGTTCCTTTAAAACCTGGTCACTTAAGGTCATCTAGCCTGGGATCGGCCGACCGAGGAAATTACAGTAATAAAATGAAATACCATAAAGGCAAAAGTTGAGAGGGTCTTGTAACTCGAGTAATTAAGCCCATAGGAAAGCCTTCAATTGAGGGGATATTGTTCGTTAACTTGGGTGACGAGCCTAGGATTATCGGCTAAAAACTCGTTACATGGGTTGCAAGATTTAAAAAAATAAAAATGATGAAACCAGTGTGACTATTACAAAGAATAAAATCATTGAACAGATCAACCAAAAAGGAGGAATCCAGGGGAAACATAGATGCAATGTATTTTCATTATTGATTGCTTCACTAAGAGAGATAATTGAGAAGATATTAGACTTTTTAATGGTGGTTGAAATGTACCACATTTCCTTTTGCTTTAATTGATCTTGTGTCTAATGTTGATCATGAAAGCCATTATTAAAATGACGAGGGTAAAGATTGGTCTACTCTGATTAATCTTAGAAATTTGACTAAAGTATCTTTGTTATGATACTTTCATGATAAGGTGAGAAGCACACTCATTAGATTGAGGGATTGCATTAAGCTTTAAAGATTAAAATTCATAAATGCTAATGTGTAAGTAGTATTATTTGGTAACGACAATCATGATTAATGAGAAGTTTGATTAATTTTTTATTTTGATTGAGGACAAGCAAAGACCTAACTGTGGGGAAGTTTGATAAGTCGCAAATTACCCTTATCTAGAGTAATGAAATTGTGCTTTATTGTTGAATTTTTAGATGATTTGTTAAAGAAAAGGATGCTTAATGGAATGAATGTTAATTTCAGGATTTTCTAGAGTATTTTGGAGCTAAGGGAAGGAGTTTTGAAGAGTCAGATCAAGTTTGGAAGGAATTGGATACAATGCATGTGAAGAAAAGAATTCTGGAAAGTACACAAGCGAGATACACGCCCATGTACTTTGCTTGTGTGTACTGAAGTGGATGTCTGGAAAGTACACGAGTGAGATACACACCCATGTACTTTGCTTGTGTATACTGAAGTGGATGTCTGGAAAGTACACGAGTGAGATATATGCCCATGTACTTTGCCTGTGTATACTAAAGTGGATGTCTGGAAAGTACACGAGCAAAGTACATGCCCATGTACTTTACTTATGTATCTAAGTTTTGCTGCTGTACAACGATGTTTCAAATACATGACCAAAGTACACACCCATGCACTTTACTTGTGTATCTAAGTTTTGCTACTGTACAGCGATGTTTCAAATACACGACCAAAGTACACGCCCATGTACTTGCTCGTGTATATTCACATAAGGACACTTGGAAGAAAGCATGAGATATACGAACGAGATACACTACTCGTGTATGTATCCAACCCGGGTACATGTATAAATAGACCGTTAGTTGCCCTAGGAAAGGAGGTTCCGAATTTTGTACTTGCTCCAACACACATAGCAGCAGGGGAAAGAAGATTCTATCAGTTCCAAAGGAGGTTGAAGACCCACGAAGGAGAAGATTCCATCTTTAAGGGTTGTGACTATGAATTTTACTTATTCTTCCTGTAATTGTATTTCTTTTATCCAATTTATGGAGGAGTAGACTCTAAATCTAGATTTTATTCAAAACTTCTTTGTCATGTGATGAAGATTTGGTTTTTAATGCGAAGTTGTTGACTTTCTTATGATTAATTGCATGCCCTTCAATTGTTTCTTAGATTCATAGATCCGGAATATGAATTTATGCATGATATCATATTAGTTAATTGAGAAATTGCTCTTATGATTAGATTTAATGCAATTAATGAGATTTGATTGTTCTACTAGAGATAGGAAACAAGAGTCTTCTGTTTACATCGATTATTTTGATGCGAATTCACGCGCTTTATGCAATTCTAGGTTGCTATTAAATAAGGAGAGATCCTATTTGATAAATCTAGGATTAGATAAGTTAATATACTTGAGAAAGTAGTTAACTTTACTAGGGAATTCGATAGTATAAGAAGTCAACTACGCCAATCTTCATAAATCTAATGAATTACGATTAGCAATGATCACCCCACTTAGCTTCTCGCTAAAGAATGAAATCGGTCTTCTCTCCTGCATAAGCACTGCTCCAATACCTAATCCTGAAGCATCACACTCAATTTCAAACGTTTTAGCAAAGTTAGGTAAAGCAAGTAATGGCGCCTGAGTCAACTTTTTTTTAAGAGTCTGAAAGGCCTTCTCTTGTTGCTCTTCCCATCTAAACCCCACGTTCTTCTTAATTACCTCAGTAAGTGGTGCTGCAATGGTACTGAAATCCTTCACAAATCTCCTGTAAAAGCTCGCTAGTCCATGGAAACTCCGCACATTACTTACATTAGTTGGACTAGGCCATTCTTTGATCGCACGAACCTTTTCTTCATCAACCTGTATTCCCTGTGCACTAACAACAAAACCAAGAAACACAAGTTTGTCTGTGCGAAAAGTGCACTTCTTGAGGTTAGCATATAATTGTTCCTTTCGAAGCACTTCTAAAACATCCCTCAAGTGAGATATATGATCTTCCAAACTCTTGCTGTAAATGAGAATATCATCAAAATAGACAACCACAAATTTTCCAATAAAAGTCCTCAAAACATGGTTCATAAGTCTCATAAAAGTACTGGGTGCATTAGTTAAACCGAAAGGCATTACTAACCACTCATACAATCCATATTTTGTTTTGAATGCAGTTTTCCATTCATCACCTTCTTTCATTCTAATTTGGTGATATCCACTTTTTAGATCAATTTTGGAAAAGACACTAGACCTATGTAACTCATCTAACATGTCATCTAAGCGAGGAATGGGATGATGATACTTTACCGTGATGTTGTTGATGGCACGACAGTTAACACACATTCTCCATGTCCCATCCTTCTTAGGCACCAAAATCATAGGCACTGCACATGGACTCATGCTCTCTTTCACATACCCCTTCTCCAATAATTCATCAACCTACCTTTGGAGTTCCTTTGTCTCCTCCGGATTGCTCCTATAAGCTGGCTTGTTTGGAATCGATGCTCCGGGTACAAGGTCAATCTGGTGCTCAATACCACGAATAGGTGGTAATCCCTTTGGAATCTCCTCAGGAAAGACATCTTCAAAGTCCTGCACAAGAGACACAACCACACTAGGCAAAGAGTTAGATAAGTCGTTAGTAGTAAAACATGTTTCCTTAAAAACCAGCAACAATATAGGTTGCTTCATCACTAACGCTCTCCTCACTACACTCGCTCTTGCCACACAACTCTCCTTTTGCAAGGCTGCCCTCTCCTTTTCACTCACCACCAAAGTTGATTCCCCTTCAACTTGGTCTCTCACACTCTTTCCAGCCTTCCTCTCTTTTTCCTTTTGATATTGACTCTTATATTCCTTTTCTTTCTCATTGTCTTTTGCTCTCTCACTCTCCCTCTGCTTTTCACTCACCTTATGCTTTGCAAAAGACTGTTGTAGCTGCAACTAATCCACATACACCTGTTTAGGTGTTAACGGTTTAAGATTAAAGCTTTTCCCTTGGTGAACAAGCGTATACTTGTTAGAAAAGCCATCATGAACAACCTTCCTATCAAATTGCCATGGCCTCCCCAACAACACATGACATGCTTGCATTGGCACTACATCACATAACACCTCATCCTCATACCTACCAATGCAAAACCCAATCAAGGCTTGCTTACTCACCTTAGTCTCACCACTATCATTCAACCACTATAATTTATATGAACTAGGGTGTCTAACAGTTTTGAGCCCCAACCTCTCAACAATAAAATTGCTCACTACATTGGTGTAACTTCCTCCATCAATGATCAAGCTGCAAATATGATCTCCTAGATAACATCAAGTATGAAATATATTCTCCCTTTGCACCTCCTCTTCTTCTTTCACCTGCACATTCAAAGCTCGCTTCACCACTGCCACTAGCCTTCCCATTGCAGGCTCCTCATCACTAGCATCCTCTAATGGAGGCATATCATCTTCTTCACTATCCCCCCCAGTCTCATACTCACCATCATCACGCAAAATCATCACACGCCTATTTGGACATTGACTAGAAATATGGCTTCTACCTTGACATTTAAAACATCTAATGTCATGATTTCTAGAAGTAGAAGAATCAGGGTTACCTTAGTTACTAGGAGTAGAACCCGCTTGCCTCAGCTCTCCTTTTGGTTTAGTGGGTAAAGGCTTTTCTTCCTTCTTCCATTGGTTAGTCTTCCAAGTGGATGAACCATTACCCTGTTGAAACCGTACATTACTACTACCTTTCTACCTATGTTGGTTCTCAACCTTTATAGCCATATGGACCATATCCTCCAATTCTACATAATGCTGCAATTCAACAACATTTTGGATTTCTCTATTCAACCCCGCAAGAAATCTAGCCATGGTAGCCTCTCTATCCTCCTCTACATTCGCCCTAATCATAGTGACTTCCATCTCCTTGAAATACTCATCTACACTTCGGCTTCCCTGCCTAAGAGTTTGCAACTTGTTGTGCAATTCACGATAGTAATACGCAGGCACAAACTACTTCTTCATCACCCTTTTCATCTCTTCCCACGACTCAATAGGTGGCTCGCCACTCCTCCTTCTATTCAACATTACTTGATCCCACCACACTATAGCATAATTCGAAAATTCAATGGCAGCAAGTTTTACTTTCTTTCTCCCACTATAGTTATGGCAATCAAACACCATCTCCACCTTTTTCTCCCACTCTAAGTATACCTCGGGATCATTCTTCCCTTGGAAAGGAGGAATCTTCATCTTTATGCTACTCAATTGATCATCCTCTCTATTCTTATCTCCTCTATCTTCCCAATCCCTAGTTCCTCTATTCAGACCACGATAACCTCTATAACTCCCGACAGAAGGCTCATCAAAGTCAACATCCGACATTTCATCTCCACCCCTATGTACTCTCCTAGAACGACTCTCCCTCTTACGCCCTTGGAATACGCTTGTAGATTGCTCTATCCGATTTTTTTTCCTATCCGATTTTTTTTTTTTTTCGTGATTCTTCCTTCTTCTTTTTTTTTTGTAACAAATCGACTAGTAGACACTACACTATCAATAGACAATTAATACTACGAAATTAAATGCTAACATTGGATATGAACGATTGGAGTTAGGGTTTTTGATGTTACCTTCCTCAAACCGAACTGATGTTTTGACAAACCTAAGCTCTGATACCAAACTGATGTGCGTTTGGTATGCTCTGATACCAAACTGATGTGAGATGGATTTGATCGGCTTCCTAACTGATATGAAACCCAATACTAACACGCTCGAACTCGTTACCTAAGATGCCAAACACCTAAAGTGGAAACTGCGAACCGTTGTCTATAAGTGAGACAAAAACCTTGGTATAATGTGAAGATGCCATAATTGGGATGAAAGACCGATTGATAAGTCAGGATGAACGCCACGGAAATTAATCCGATAAGTTCTAGTTAATTCTTGAAGAACCAAGAGAGGAGCCTCTCAAAAGTGTTTGTAATGTTCTAAGATGTATCCTATCTCTATTCTAAACCCTAGGAGCTTTTATACTAGGGTTACAATTCATAAAAATACAAGTCCAAAACGACGTCACTTCAATAAGTGCTTAAAAATAACAAACAAGACATGTTGGCCGGCGTGGGATACATGGCCGTGTACTTTGGCCGTGTATGATTCAGTGGAAATTCTTGTCTCCTTACACGGCCGTGCCTTTTAGCCGTGTGTCTGGCCGTGTATGATTCTGTGCAATCTTGAGATTCCTACACGGCCGTGCCTTGAAAGTACATGCCCTCTTCATCCCGTGTCTGGTGTGACTTGTACAAGAGCAAGGGTCTTCCCATGGTTGTTCCAATCCTTTCCAACTTCATGATTGCTCCAATCCTTTCCAACTTCATGGACATCCTTTATCAACTCGTTATGTGCTTCCTTGAGTCATTTCGCTCGACTTCTTATGATCGGTCCAGGCGGCACTTCAAGAGGATCCACATTTCTTCTTCCGGCTTGGCTCTCATCATGGATCTCATCATAATCTTACCATGTTATCAATGCCCTCACTAAGGAATAGAATTCCTTATCATATATTGAGTATTTTAGAGTTGCACCACTCAATGTTTCACTAAAATTCGCAATAGGCCTTTTATCCTGCATCAACACAGTACCAATCCCTATCTTTGAGGCATCATACTCTAATTCAAAAACCCTATCAAAATCAAGTAAAACCAATACTGGAGCACTAGTAAGTTTTACCTTTATCTCTTCAAAACTCTTTTAGGCCTTCTCACCTCAAGTAAAAGGAACATTTTTCCTAGTTAGTTTAGTTAAAGGACTGACAATACTATTGAAGTTATGGACAATGCATCTATAAAATGAAGCTAGTTCATGAAAACGTCTTACCTCAGCAATTGATTTTGGTGTTGACCATTCTCTTATAGCCCTCACTTTCTCCTCATCAACCTTTACACTAGAACTAGATATAATAAATCTTGAAAATGTTACCTTAGTTTGGTAGGAAGAACACTTCTGGAGATTAGCATACAATTGTAGCGCCCTCAATACTGAAAATACAGCCTGTAGATGCTCTACATGATTTTCTAGGTTTTCGTGGTATATCAAAATGTCATCAAAATAAACAATAACAAATTTACCCAGAAACTCCTTCATTGCATAATTCATTATCTCATAAAAGTACTAGGATCATTAGTCAAACCAAATAGCATGACCATCTATTCATATAATCCATGGCTTGTTTTAAAAGTGGTCTTCCACTCGTCTCCTTCTCTCATTTGAATTTGGTGATATTTGCTTTTAAGGTTTAGCTTAGAGAATACCTGTGCACCATATAGCTCATATAACATCTCAAAAAGTCTAGGAATAGGATACTTGTATTTGATGGTGATTTTGTTTATGGCTCGACTATCAATGCACATCCTCTAAGTGCCATCCATCTTAGGGATAAAAAGGGTTGGAATAGCATAAGGATTGATAATCTCCTTAATAAAACCCCATTCTACCAGCTCATCCACTTGACGTTTCAATTCTTTAGCATCCTAAGGATTCATGCGGTACGCAAGTCGGTTTGGTAAAACTGATCCAAGCTAGAAGTCAATGGCATGCTCAATACCTCTTAGAGGTGGCAATCCCTCTAGCAATTCATCTGTAAAAAGATCACTATAGTCATCTAGTACCTGAGATAATACAAGGGGGTAGATGCTTATGCCCATCCATCTCTAAGGCATACCTCATCTATAATAAATATACTGGTCTCTCATCTACTATGGCCTCCTCTAACTCATATTTTCCTACCAATAAGTGATAGGAACAAAAATCTGACAAGACCTATCATTAGGGCAAGAACTAAAGGATTTCAAATATTGGCGATGAGGGCCCATTTTGAGCAAATCGAACTTGGAATTATTCATTTACTAACATCTTTTATCTTATTCATGTATTATATATTCCAACATACACACTTATCATATTTTATGGGGCGATGGACAAACTCACTCAAACTCAATTTATAGGTTATCCATGGATTGACTTGAATCGTCGATGAGTTGGGCCAATGAATCCGATGGAAGAGCTTGCATGATGAAGACTATTTTCTTTTATTTTGTAATCGTTTTATGGACTATTTTATGCTGTATTTTCTTTTGGGACACTTTCATTTTGATTGTAATTTTCATTTAGGACTAGTCACTCTAAAAGTGGCATAATTGTAATTTTTGTGCATTTTCTAACCCTAAGGGTAGCAAGTATAAATACTTGCTTATAGTAGGGTTTGAGGAGGCCAAATTTTTCAAAATTGAGATACACTTTGCATGAGGATTAGGGTTCTCCTAATAGTCATTAGACTCTTATCAATTTCAATCCCAAGAGTTGAAATTGTGGCAAGTGTAACACTTTGAAATTGTAAGTAATATCAATTTCATTTTGTTGTGATTTCTTTTCTTCTCTAGTGTGTAATATCTATGGGTGAATTGTGATAGTTCTTGATTAGATTTTTTATTACATTCGTGATCAATTATCTTGTTATAAGGTTGATTGTTTTAGTACTTGATATCATCATCTTCTTTTGTGACATGAATTGGGAATTATAGGAAGAAGTTGAAATCACGGTTTTGATCTATTCTTCTTGATTTGATTCATGTGGATTTCACTTATAATTGTTGTTATTTGGTGAAGATTACATATATGTAGGCCGCTGGCCTTTGTTGCCGGCCTATGTAATTAAGTCGCCGGCCTTGAATGGCCTCGCACAACTTTTTCTAGGCATGATATAAATAGTGTCTTTAGGTATTTCAAAAAAATAGATGTTATTTTGTTGAAAAGATAAACACTTTGAGTGTGTGTGAATCCTTGATGTGCCTAAATCCAAGATTAAGCACATGCAAAACCAATTTGAAAGACAATTAAACAATGTCAATCAAACTAGTCTCAATCATATGAACAATGGCGTCAAATCCTCAAAGTTTATGACTGATTCTTTAACTAAGATGTGAATCAATAATGAATCCAAATATGATGAAGCTCTGATACCAAAAAGATGATGTGCCTAATTCCACTAAGAAGCACAATCAAAAGACTTAAGAAAAACAATCTCAAGTCAAGGCAAAAACCGGATCCACAAGGCTAAATCACGTGAACCCAAATGAAGATATGATGAAATCCAAATGTCCAATGCTATAGTAATAATACCACAATGATAATATCTTCTAAAAACACTCTAATATCACATAATCCACGCAAATAATCCACATATTCAAAAGAAAACCATAATTATAAGAATTCCTTTCCAATAGAGAAGAACACGTTTTCAAGTGTAATCCTCAATGATGATCCGAATCCAATTGCTAAGTACTTCAAATAAACACAAGAATTCGTGAATAATAATATGTACTTCTGACCAAGAACTATCTCAATTCAACCCTAGATATGATACACTAGAGAAGAAAAGAAATCACAACAAAATGAAATTGATATAACTCATAATTTCAAGATCTTGCATTCGCCATAATTTCTACTCTTGGGATTGAAATTGATAAGAGTTTGGATGACAATTAGGAACCCTAATTCTCACATGAAAGGTAGTGTTTGATCTGCAAAAATAAGCTCCCTCAAACCCACTCTTAAGCAAGTATTTATACTCGCTACTCCTAGGGTTAAAAAGTGCTCAAAATTACAAGTTTGCCACTTTTAAGGTGGCTAACCCTAAATGAAAGTTACAAAGAAATAAAAGTGTCCGAAAACCAAAATACAACCAAAATAGTTCAATAAACATTTACAAGATACAAAATAACTTAAGTCTTCATGATCCAATGCTTTAGAATAGAGAACAATCGTAGCGGGTCTTTGATTGTTATCTTGAAAAATGTTCTGTGTCCAACTGAAGTTGTAGGACATTTTAGCATCCTATGGAGAATTATAATTGTACCTGTAAAATTATTCTCAAATTTTATTAGAAATAAAGACATAAGGTAAAATATGAGCAATTTGGTTAATCATCCAAATTGGGTTCTGAAGAGGTTGACAGTGTTAGAAATTTTCCCATCATCTCCTCGGGCTTCTGAAAGATTTGCCCTCAAATCTAGAGGATCAATTGTGGAACTAAACCCTAGTATCTCTGTTGTCCTACTCTTCTGGCTAACCATGGTAGTGGATGGATTCCTGATCTGTTTCTGAAAACCCTAGACCTCAGATGGAGTCATCGGTAATAGAATTATACATAACTCGCCCATGCTGAACATGTAGGTATTTTCAAACCCATCATGTATCACCCGTCGATCATACAACCAAGGCCGACCCAACAGCAAATGAAATGCATGCATAGGAACTATACCACAAAGGATCTCATCATGATAGTTCTGCCCGACACTCACAGGAACCTTTGCCCTAAGGGTAACATGCATACTACCTCTATTATCCAGCCAATGCAAATGATAAGGACTAGGATATGGTATAGTAGACAGTTGTAATTTGTCTACCAATGTAGCAGATATAACATTCGTGCAACTACCACTATCAATGATGAGTACACAAAGGTTACCTCTAATTCTACAAGAGGTACGAAATATGTTCTCCCTCTGAATATCACTGGTATCAGGAGATGTGGATAAAATCCTGCGTAACACATTAAGGGGTAGATATTTCCCTCCTGTATGCTCCTTAGGCGCATTTACATTCTGATCATCATAATATTCCTGCAGTGCTGTTGGTAGATCTGTACCCTCAATCTGATCATGATCATCCTCAGTATCCTCTCCAATGTCTTCCATAACATTCATCACCCTCTTATTTAGATACTGTGCAGCCATATGCCCAAATCCCATGCATTTAAAGCATTTTATCTGGCGCGCTTTCCCACTAGTAGATCTAGGAACAGTTTGCCTCGTTTCTGGGGCCATGACCTCTTTACCCTTCCCAGTGGGTAAGTTTTCTCTTATAATGGTTGGGGTAGTAGTGTCTACTGCATTGACTCCCTCACCTACCACCTTTATTCCCCCTGATCGACTGTCGGCTGAGATGGGTCTATTAATAGTACTAGGCCTACTGCTTGGAGCCCTAAAGAAGTTGGACCTCCTCTATCTCTTTACTTTTAAGGCCAACTGAATAGCCTCATCAAGTGTAGTATAGCGTTGCAGCTTAACAATACACGCTATCTCATATTTTAGACCTGAGACAAATCATGCTATAGTTTGTTCTGGAGGCTCAACAAACCCACACCTAATCATAAGGGTCTCAAATTTCTGCACATAATCATCCACTGTTTTGCCCCCCTGCCTCAAGGTTTGCAGTCGCATAAACAACTCATGTTTGTAGTGCTCAGGAATGAACCTTTTCCTCAGCAACCTCTTCATGTCCCTCCAGGTCTGAACCTCAGCCTCTCCATCCCGACACCTGTTGATGATCAGATTCTTCCACCAAAGTACAGCATACCTTACAAATTCAACAGCAACCAATTTGACCCCAGTACTGTCGTCGATCTCATAACATTCGAAGAGACCTTTGACCTTATCCTCCTAGTCTAAGTATGCATCTGCTGATCCCTTACCATCATAGGATGGCATCTGTAGTTTCACATACTCTAAACCCCGAGGTGGCCTGAAATCCATATTCTGATTTAGGTTTACCCCAAAATTGTCATCCCTTTCTTCCCTGTTTGGAAGATGCTCCTCACCCATCCTTCTATTTAAATTCCCATCTCCTACTACTCTGTTTCGATGAGGGTTTTGTGGAGCTACTCGAGGTGGTGCCGGTTAGTTTACCACTGGTGGTTGTGGCAAAGTCATCCTATCAACTCTAGTTGCCAGTGTAGCAACTATAGTAGTAAGCTTCTGGAGTTGTTCCTCCAAAGTTCCCCTGCCTGCGACATTACGACCCTGACCTCCACCAACCTGGCTATTGGCTTCTTCACCCATTCCCTCATTCACACTATCATTTGACATATTTGTTGATTCCCGTATGTTGTTCCTCAAAACAATTTGATTCAAGGTACACACTTCTACTACTACGCTTCCCTAAACTCCACACAATAGCAACTAAAAAAGACAAACAAACAAACCCACTTAATGTTACAATTATGTTATTGTAACTCACGTGTAATACTCTTCTCCATAACACGCCACAACTAAACGGTGCAACAAATTTAATTTCCACAAGTCACTTTGATGGGTGTCAAATCCAACAAAAATAAAAACCTACTCTTAGACAATGATATGATTTGCGTATAGTAGTGAGTAGGGTCGTATCCACAGGGATTGGTTAAATGTATTTCTATTCAAAACGAATAAAGAGGAAAAGCAAAATGGGGGGTTTTGTTTGTGAATCAAAATAATATTGAAACAAGATAATAAAATCGAATATTGATAAAAGCCTAGCTAAAGGAATCAAGATAGTTTAATTCGAGGAATTGATCATCGATGCAAATGTCTTCCGTCCTTATTTCTAGATAAACTGGTTACGGTTATTAACAAGCTCTAACAACCTATCTCTCCGTACTTCTTCGATAACCAAAACAAGCTCTTTGATTATTTCTCTTATCGATTAGACAACCCTAGACAAGCTCTTAGGATTTAATCTATCAATAGCATTAAAAACTAGAGAGACTACCAATTCATGCTAGTAGATTATAAGATAACCTATTTAAACATGATCATACATCTCAATAACATGAATTCGATCATCTATTTTATAACCAAACATGTTATTGTGTCACTGAGACTAGAACAATCAAACAATTACGGATTTGACGTGCTAGTTGACAATATATTAACTTGCTAATTGAGTAGAAGAGCTCTAATTCATACAAATCAACAAAGATAATATTAACAAGTCGTTCAGAAGATATATGAATATCCAAAAACAAAGAATAGATTAAATACAAATCAATTAGATCTCACAATTCATGGAGAATCAAACTTCTATGACCCTTTGGCTAGAAAAAGTTCTTAGCTACATATGTTCATCATAAAAATGAAAATTAAAATAAAAACATTACAAGCCTCTGTTCCCGGCTGCCTGCTCTGCCTTCTTCCTTCCTTCTTATCTCTAAGATGATCCAAGATTATCCTAACCCTCTAGGGTTAGTTCTATTTATATTGTTAAAGGGATGGCAGAGGATTTTTAGCTAGCAAGATACGAAAATATCTTTCCTTTTTGATGTAAATCTCGAGAAGTGAATAATCGTCCGCCTAGCACACCTTACCACACGGCCGTGGGTCAAGCCGTGCCTTCCTCTGTGGGTAATCTACAAGTCTTCATCCGTGATTAGTGTGTACCACGGCTTCAACCGCGGCTAGATCCCAAGCCGTGTTATCCTCTGTTTGATGTTGCACAATTTCTCATCCTTGGCACGTCTTCCATTTCAACTTCCACCACGGCTTTGACCACGGCTGCTAGCACAGTTTCAAGCACGGTTTCCACCAAGGCCAGATCACGAGCCATGTCTCTCTCTGTTGGAAGTCCACATTTCCACCACCTTGTGCAGTGTATAGCACGGTTTTCACAATGGTCGTGCCTTAAAACATGCCTCCTTCTAGACAGATACACGGCCGTATACTTCAACCGTGTAGTTTCCTATAGCTTCAAAACTAAGTACACGGCCATGTACTTCAACTACACGCCCATGTACTTTCCTCTGGCGGTGTAAATCCTTGTCTTTGATCCAAGTTGTAGATGACTTCTCTAATTTACTTGAATTTGCACCCTTGACTCCATTTAACCTGATTTATCACCATAATAGAATTAAGTACCATTTCCTTATGATTTCTATAAAATCTATAATAAATTAACACACTTCATACTATAAAGATTGAGTATAAAATGGCTCTATCAAATTCCCCCACACTTAAACTCTTGCTTGTCCTCAAGCAAATGAATCAAATCAATTGAGAAATCCGTCATAGATTATACAAAAATTTCTTGTCATCATTCCAAGCATCTGTTCATTTGTAATTCATGACTTGTAATTTTAATGTCTACTACTTCAACCAAACTGGTTTCATGTGATCAAATTACCATGGACAAAATTTAATAGCTAATTTAAACAAAACAAACTTTAATCCTCATGTTTAGCAAAAGAATTTTTTTATTCCAAAAGTAAATACTTAATCCACTAGGAAAAAACACCCAATTAGACTTCATTGGATATTAGCAAACATATAATCCTTGCAGCATATGGTATCAACTCTTTGCTAGATATTCTCCCTTTTTATTATAAGTCTTGTTTTCTTCAATGAATGTTTACATTCATGTTCTTTTGATTTAATCAATCATCTATTTTTGACGGGTTTTTACCCGCTTCTTTTCATGAATTTTTGCCCTTTTCACCCTTATCGTTATAGTGAGTTCATTGAGTCGGCACATCCCGAGCTCGTCACTCAAGTGACCGGGTTTTGAGATACCCCTACGGACTCTTCCTCACTCTAACATTCAAGTTTGAATACTCATTCAAGTTTGAATACTCTTAACTCAATTAGTTGAATCATTGGAGTAATGGCTATGCTTGATTTTTTTTTTTTTTAGAACAACTTCAAAGAGTATACAGTTGCTAATATAACCTAGAAGTAAACTTGTTTATTTTTCACTTAGGGACTCGACTTACTCTTAGACTTCCAATTCTAAAGCTAAATACAAGGTAAATTTGTTTCTTAAAGATTTCACTACTTAATTTTAACTAAGTATTCTAATCACAGCAGTAGGTGAGTAAAGCATTTGAATAAGTCAATTTCACATTTTGTAGATGCTTATTACAACATTTAGTGCAATCTCCAGATTTCATGATAATGTTGAAAAAATTTGGCTTAAAATTGCTTAAGGACAAACATTCAAAGTTTCAAAGTATGAGTCAATTCTCTATTCTCTATAAAGTATGAGTCAATTCTCTATTCTCTATATTTTATTATCTTCTCCCCCACACTTAGCTTGAACAGTGTCCTCACTGTTCCTAATTCAGCACAATTAAAGAGGAATTAACACAAGGAACATTACAGAATAAGAGAAAGGAAATACTAGTACTTCCCTAGTATTTGGAGTTCTCCCCTTAAGCACTAGAGAGTGTCATCTGATGATATATACCCTTGCTGCAGCTATTCCACAAGAAAGAATCAAAACAAAACAAAACAAAATTAATTTTTTTTTTTTGACATGGGTTGCCTCCCATGAAGCGCCTTTCTTTAACGTCTTTGGCTAGACGTTCCTAGCTAGATGTTCGGTTAAGGGTTTTGATTCCAGCTTTGATGCCTATGGTGATGGGTTAATAACATCCGCAACAAAAACAGGAGATATATCGCGAGGATGTTTCATGGCATCATAAATGTTAAATTTAATTACTTCACCATCAAATTCCATAATGAGGGCACCATCATTTATATCAATTTTCGTCTTGGATGTCTTAAGGAATGGTCGCCCTAATAATATTGGTGATGAATTATGAGAATCATTATCTTCCATGTCAAGCACATAAAAATCAGCAGGAAAAACCAACCCATTAACTTGAACTAAAACATCCTCTAGAACTCCCTCAGGATAAACATTAGACCTGTTAGCAAGTTAAACAATAACTCATGTTTCCTTCAAGGGACCAACATTCAAACATTGATAAACAGACAAAGGCATGACATTGATCGAAGCTCCTAGATCACACATGGCTTTAGCGATTCCAAGATTACCTATTTTGCAAGGAATAGTAAACATACCTGGATCCTTGCATTTAGGAGGAAGCTTCTTCTGAAGAATAGTTGAAACATTCTCACCCACACTAATCTTTTCATTACCTTTCAGCTTCCTTTTGTTAGTGCACAATTCTTTGAGAAATTTAGCATAGCGAGGTATTTGCTTAATGGCATCAAGCAAAGGAATATTTACCTCAACTTTTCGAAAAGTTTCCAGAATCTCTTTTTCTTCCGCTTCATGCTTGGATTTCGCTAATCTGGAAGGGAAAGGAGGTGGTGTCAACATGACCTTTGACGGCTCTACTAGAGACCCTCTACTCTGGTTGTCCTGTTGGCTCGGAGTGGAAATTTCTTTCTTAGTCTCTTCCTCAAGATTAGATGGGTGTCCTTTCTTATTTGATCCCTGCAATTCTGTTCCACTTCTTAAGGTAATTGCATTAACGCTTTGCTTTAGATTTGTAATAGTTTGAGAAGGTAACTTACCTTGAGTTTCTAACCTGTTTACAGCAGAAGCAAGTTGGCTTACCTGATTTTCCAAGTTGTGGATGCTTTGCTTTGTCTCATCCTGAAATTGTTTTGTATTAACAGCAAGAGATTTAACAATTTCCTCAAGAGACATACCTGAGGTGGAAGGAGCTTGGGGTATTTGGTTTGATGGCTTAGGCTGGAATTGTTGGAAATGTTGTGGGTTATTGCCATATTTGAAGTTAGGATGATCTCTCCATCCAGGATTGTAAGTATTCGAGTAGGGATCATATCTCCTCTGTGGTTGTCCTAGGAATCCTCCTACAACATTAGCGTGTTCATGATTGTCATCTTGCAATGTGGGGCACATGTCGGTAGGATGATTAGGAGCAGCACAAATTCAACAAGCCTTCACCTGCTGGGTATTTCCAAGAGCTAGCTGCTGCACAATGGAGGTTAGGTTAGAAATTTGATGTTCAAGGTTAGAAACACTTACCTCATTTACCTTCCTTAAAGATGTATCATGCCTATACCCAAATTGTTGTGAATTAGCAGCCATAATGGAGATCAATTCCCTAGCTTGACCAGAGGTTTTGTTTACTATGGCGCCTCCACTTGCAGCATCCATCATCTTCCTCTCCATTGGAAGCAAGCCTTCATAGAAGTATTGGATGAGGAGTTGTTCAGATATCCCATGTTGTGGACAGCTTGCACATAGTTGCTTGAACCTCTCCCAATACTCATGAAGAGTCTCGGTGTCCCTCTGTTTGATACCACAAATTTCTCTTCTTATACCAGCGGCTCTGGATGCAGGGAAGAATTTGTCCAAAAAGAGTCTCACTATATCTGTCCAAGTGGTTATAGAACCTGGAGGCAAATAAAACAACCAATCTTTAGCTTTAGTACTTAAAGAGAATGGAAAAGCACGTAACTTGATTTGATCGCCGGTTATTCCTTATGGCCTCATACTATAACACACTATATGAAACTCTTTCAAATGTTTATGAGGATCTTCATTCTCAAGACCATGAAAGGTGGGTAGTAGATGTATCAACCCAGATTTCAACTCGAATTCAACAGCTAATTCGGGATAGTGAATACAAAGGGGTTGTTGATTCACATCCGGTGCAGCCAATTCCCTTAATGTTCTCTCGAGATTTGCCATATCGTCTTCTTTCTCAGAATCAAGGGATGAATCAGACAAATCCGATGCTAATTTCAGTCTAGGGGATGATCTAGCTTCTCTTCGTAGCCTCTTAAGAGTCTTCTCGATCTTTGGATTATAAGAGAGTTCACCTATCTGAGAAGAACGAGTCATACAAGAATAGAAATAAATTTGACACCAATCCCCGGCAACGGCGCCAAAATTTGATGGGTGTCGAATCCAACAAAAATAAAAACCTACTCTTAAACAATGATATGATTTGCGTATAGTAGTGAGTAGGGTTGTATCCACAGGGATTGGTTAAATGTATTTCTATTCAAAACGAATAAAGAGGAAAAGAAAAATGGGGGGTTTTGTTTGTGAATTAAAATAATATTGAAACAAGATAATAAAATCGAATATTGATAAAAGCCTAGCCAAAGGAATCAAGATAGTTTAATTCGAGGAATTGATCATCGATGCAAATGTCTTCTATCCTTATTTCTAGATAAACTGGTTATGGTTATTAACAAGCTCTAACAACCTATCTCTCCGTACTTCTTCGATAACTAAAACAAGCTCTTTGATTATTTCTCTTATCGATTAGACAACCCTAGACAAGCTCTTAGGATTTAATCTATCAATAGCATTAAAAACTAGAGAGACTACCAATTCATGCCAGTAGATTATAAGATAACCTATTTAAACATGATCATACATCTCGATAACATGAATTCGATCATCTATTTTATAACCAAACATGTTATTGTGTCACTGAGACTAGAACAATCAAACAATTGCGGATTTGACGTGCTAGTTGACAATATATTAACTTGCTAATTGAGTAGAAGAGCTCTAATTCATACAAATCAACAAAGATAATATTGACAAGACGTTCAGAAGATATATGAATATCCAAAAACAAAGAATAGATTAAATGCAAATCAATTAGATCTCACAATTCGTGGAGAATCAAACTTCTATGACCCTTTGGCTAGAAAAAGTTCTTAGCTACATATGTTCATCATAAAAACGAAAATTAAAAATAAAAACATAACAAGCCTCTGTTCCCGGCTGCCTGCTCTGCCTTCTTCCTTGCTTCTTATTTCTAAGATGATCCAAGATTATCCAAACCCTCTAGGGTTAGTTCTATTTATATTGTTAAAGGGATGGCAGAGGATCTTTAGCTAGCAAGATAAGAAAATATCTTTCCTTTTTGATGTAAATCTCGAGAAGTGAATAATCGTTTGCTTGGCACGCCCTACCACACGGCCGTGGGTCAAGCCGTGCATTCCTCTGTGGGTAATCTACAAGTCTTCATCCGTGATCAGTGTGTACTACAGCTTCAACCATGGCCAGATCCCAAGCCGTGCTATCCTCTATTTGATGTTCCACAATTTCTCATCCTTGGCACGTCTTCCATTTCAACTTCCACCACAGCTTCGACCACGGCTGCTAGCACGGTTTCAAGCACGGTTTCCACCAAGGCCAGATCACGAGCCGTGTCTCTCTCTATTGGAAGTCCACATTTCCACCTTCTTGTGTAGTGTATAGCACGGTTTTCACAATGGCCGTGCCTCAAAACGTGCCTCCTTCTAGACAGATACACGGCCGTATACTTCAACCGTGTAGTTTCCTGTAGCTTCAAAACTAAGTACACGGCCATGTACTTCAACTACACGCTCATGTACTTTCCTCTGGCGGTGTAAATCCTTGTCTTTGATCCAAGTTGTAGATGACTTCTCTAATTTACTTGAATTTGCACCCTTGACTCCATTTAACCTGATTTATCACCATAATAGAATTAAGTACCATTTCCTTATGATTTCTATAAAATCTATAATAAATTAACACACTTCATACTATAAAGATTGACTATAAAATGGCTCTATCACACTCCACAGCAACACACAAGCAACAACAACAATGATGATGTGTTACTTCTACGGAAACAACAAGATGGATATTAAGTACAAGTAGACTTCAACTTTAACGGTAAATAATGAAAACAAAAGACTAATAAGTGACTTTCCACAAATGAATTCTGAATCCCACAATAGGCAGCAACTTTCAATTTGAAATTCAAACAATTTCACTTATTGCAAGCCTTCCTCAATTGGTAACAATGAATTCAAATTCAAATAGCAATTATTAACTCCCACAACTTAATTGCATATGTTTTGAATTCAAATAATTCCTTACTAATCAAAACCCAATGCAATCTGCAAATTGTACTCCACCAATTCAAAATTACACAATGGAAATAAAAAACAACAATGTACACTTCCTCCTCTATGTCACAACAAGCCACGGCAAGGATTTTGGTAAGTTTTGCAAGTTCCAAAAATTGCTAAAGTAAACAACACTTTGTACTTCTGCTCTTCCACGTAAATTAGTGACCATAAAATGAAGCAACAACCTTCCCAAACCAACTCCAACAATCAGCAAATTAAATTCCAAGCCAAGGTAATTTTGCAATCTCAAAACAACAACAACAACAACATAATTTGCGGTTTTCACTTGATCAACCCTAATTGATGATCAATTCCACGAAATCAAATACAACCAATCCCTTCTCTCAACAAGAGCTCTGATACCAAAAAAGATGATGTGCCTAAATCCAAGATTAAGCACATGCAAAACCAATTTGAAAGACAATTAAACAATGTCAATCAAACTAGTCTCAATCATATGAACAATGGCATCAAATCCTCAAAGTTTATGACCGATTCTTCAACTAAGATGTGAATCAATAATGAATCCAAATATGATGAAGCTTTGATACCAAAAAGATGATGTTCCTAATTCTACTAAGAAGCACAATCAAAAGACTTAAGAAAAACAATCTCAAGTCAAGGCAAAAATCGGATCCATAAAGCTAAATCACGTGAACCCTAATGAAGATATGAAGAAATCCAAATGTCCAATGATATAGTAATAATACCACAATGATAATATCTTCTAACAACACCTTAATCTCATATAATCCATGCAAATAATCCACATATTCAAAAGAAAACCTTAATTATAAGAATTCCTTTCCAATAGAGAAGAACAACGTTTTCAAGTGTAATCTTCAATGATGATCCGAATCCAATTGCTAAGTACTTCAAATAAAACAAAGAATTTGCTGAATAATAATATGTATTTTTGACCAAGAACTATCTCAATTCAACCCTAGATATGACACACTAGAGAAGAAAAGAAATCACAACAAAATGAAATTGATATAACTCACAATTTCAAGATGTTGCACTCCTAATTCTCATGATTGAAAGGTTAGTGTTTGGACTCTCAAAAAATAAGCTCCCTCAAACCCTCTCTTAAGCAAGTATTTATACTTGCTACTCCTAGGGTTAAAAAGTGCTCAAAATTACAGTTTGCCACTTTTAAGGTGGCTAACCCTAAATGAAAGTTACAAAGAAATAAAAGTGTCCCAAAACCAAAATACAACCAAAATAGTTCAATAAACATTTACAAGATACAAAATAACATAAGTCTTCATGATCCAATGCCTCAGAATAGAGAACAATCGCAGCGAGTCTTTGATTGTTATCCTGAAAAATGTTCTGTGTCTAACTGAAGTTGTAGGACATTTTGGCATCCCATGGAGAATTATAATTGTACCTGTAAGATTATTCTCAAATTTTATTAGAAATAAAGACATAAGGTAAAATATAAGCAATTTGGTTAATCATCTCAAAATTGGGTTCTTGAAGAGGTTGACAGTGTTAATCATCCAAATTGTGGCGAACATCGTTATTGAATTCTTGGAATTCTTTAACCTTAGTGATTGATTTATAGAACGTGGTCTCTATCGTTCTATGATTTGATTGTGAATTAGTTTAATTTTATCAATCTTGGCATCTATAGATTGGTAATTTTTTCCATGTCCTTTGATTTTACTTCGTTAGTACCAAATACAGAAAAAACCCTAAAATTGTTATTAACGATTTGATTTGTGTGAGAAGGATTAGATTCCGATTCCGTGTCATTTGGTATCAGAGCATTCCGATTTCGTATCATTTGGTATTAGAGCATATCAATTTCGTAACATATTTAGTAATGTATTTCATATAATTTGAAATTCTACGCTCGTTATCCCTTTCCTTTATATATGATTATTCTTTCTAATTGTTTTAAATATCATTTCATTGTTGTTATACTTATCAAACGGATTTCATGTCTTCCTCATTTTTCTATTTTAAAGCCTATTATTATTTCTCATAAGTTTTTGGTTATTCATAAATTATTAAAGTAATATTAATGTATCATGATGTTTTAAATTTTTTGTCATAAATTTCTCAAAATTTTAATATTGCAAAATTGTCATTCCGTTACCCTGCCTAGAAGTATCTATTATTTTGCTTATTTTCTATCAACACCCTCAATACCTGCATCTTAAAAAATATATATTCTCGAGGAGTGAGCTAATACCCAGTATATATAAGGCAAACACATACGCATGAACAAACATAAACATAATCCACATGCATTATGTAGTAGTTAGACATAAGCAACAATTTCATGATATAATTTAATTATATAAACAACAACAGGGTAATCATGACCTACTTAACACACTTAAACACTGGAACATGAATTAGTGATGGGAACTGCCACTATAGGCCCCATACCTATGATCACTTAAACAACTTAAATTTGGTTATGAGAACTGCCACTACAAGCCCCACACTCTTGATCACTTAAATTAACCCAAATCATTTCCAAGTATGACTCCACTAGGGACGATGTCACACAAGGATCATTGAGGTGCTCCTTAGAGATTTGCCACTACAGGCCCCTAAGTTGAGCTTAGCACAAACATCATACGCTTAAACCCTTAATTAGTCTTAAACTCAATCCTTTTCAATGTATACATACTAACTTAAAGAAAGCACAAGAAACACATAAGTTACACGTACTTGAATCCTAGCCTTAAGCATGTTTGGTCCTAAACTTAAGCTAAGCTGAAATCTATACAACATGAATAAGTCCTTCTTAGTACTAATCTAAGAGTTACCAAATTTCTTAATTCTCTTAATCTATTAGAGTTTCTATGGTCTTACTAGCTATCTAGGTTATGTGGGAGTTTGTTTAATTGAAATTAAATCAAATAACAAGTTTTAAACTAAGTATGCGATCATGTTTAGGATCGTGCACTTCAACATGCCCTTATGCATGATCATGTAGATGGTTGTGTACCCTTCTATACATGTTTTCCCTTTAACATACCCTTGAACACAATCGTGTATCCAGCCGTGTTAAAGTTTCTCCTCAACATTCCCTATAGCACAGCTGTATATCTAGCCATGTATGCTTTGCACATATATGCATTCTAGGACGGTTAAGTACACGGGCATGTACTTAGCCATGTTTGCTCCATTTCCCCATGAATCCTAATTCCTCTTTTCCCAGTTTGATCTAATTCCTAAATCCCTTAATCCAAAGCTTAATTTAATCTTAAAACATGTAGTTTCTAATCAATTTATGTGGATTAGAATACTTCATCAAAATTTCTATGAATTGAATCATTGATTTGTTGATTCTTGTGTTCTTTAATTCGGATCCTAATTAAAATGAGAGATGGAAATTGGTTAAGTTCTCTATTCCACAAGCATAGTAGTAATCATGAAATTGTTAAGTCTCTTTACCTGGTTTTCCTTGTAATTGGCTCGGTAGATCATTAGGTCACCTTACGCTCTTGAGAGTGTTTTTCCATTTCCATTTACTATTTCACTACATAAAATAGTAAAGGAGGCTCTTTAGGTTAACTTAGGGTATTTATACCCTTCATGTAAAATGACCCATTTGCCCCTCATTTTATGTACATTTTTTGTCCTTAGCCTTGACTTTATATTATAATGTATATCAATATAAAATAAAATTTCAAGTATTTATTGGACATGTCTACAAACTAAGGTAGATTAACATCAAATTTGTCCCTCCTTATTGCCATTTAGTTTGCTTCTAGTCACCCTTACATTTGGTTAGACTAATCTTATTAGTTTCTAGTTAGCTTTTAGATCACATCCCTTTGGTATCACCATATGGAACATGGCAAATTTAGGGCATATTTTAGGTTATTTAATTCCTTTGTTTTCTTATGATTAAATGGGATTTAATTTGGGCTTATATGGAAGAAACTCTAGATCAAGTTTAGGCTTAGCATCAGGTCATTTAACTATAATAAATAGAAAAATATAATTTTTTTTACAAGATGGAAAGTCTAGTGGAAAAGTAGCCAAAAACAAAATGCTGGAATAAGTGACGTAAAGATTGAAGAAGAACAGGGAAGATTCATGTTCACTCACTGGAAAACATGTTGAGAGACTCACTTTGTTGCACACTAGAAATTCACCAAAAAATGTGCTAGAATTCACTAGAAATTCACCAAAAAATGCGAGGAAGATTTGCCAAGCTATGAATCTGATATATATATATATATATGTATGTATATAATGGCAAGAAGGAGAAAGAGATCAAATAAGATTGAATCAAATTTTAAGAAATTATCTAAGATATCTAGTTGCATCTAACATATATATATATATATAAACGACGAAGAAGGCACAGTTACGTTATGACCGTGTTGATTAGAAAACTTCCTACCGAGAGATATACGACCATGTAACATAGTCGTGTTATGGTCATGTTGACACCACACTTTGTACCATAAGTTACATGCCCATGTTGCACGGTTGTGTTAAAGTTGTATTGATCTTATATAAAAAAAATTAAAAATTAAAATTTTCCATTGATCTTGGTACTGTAAGGCATGATTTCAGGACACAAGAAACATCGAAGAAAGCCAACAGGAGTCTACACACTTGCATTCGTCAACCGTGTTAAGAACTCTTTCTTGTAAAAAGTAGGAATTGCTCTTTAAGTCTATAAAGCAATATTAGTGAAGTCTTCTGTTATTTTTTTCCCCATTCATTATTTTATTATTCTATTTTATATATTGAGGACAATGTACCATTTAAGTGTGGGGGAAATAACATTACATAATAAGCTTGCTTATAAATTGCATTCATAATTTAATAATTTATTGAAATTTTTTTCCTTGATATATCTTTACCTTTTCATTAGTGAACTTAGAATACTAGATTAGAGTTGAATTGTGAAATCTTAGTAAATCAAAAGTTATATGTTATTTAAGCTTAGGATTTAGAAACTCTAGATTGGAAGGATATTACTAATTAAGAATTAAGAATTCGAGTTTTTAAACTTATTTTGATAGATACACATCTCTTAGAAATCCTTATGAATACTACGATCTCAAATAATTGAATTGAAAAGAATTATCCTTTGAAGACTCTTCCTATAAAATAGAAGTTAAAAAAGAAGAAGAAGAAAAATAATAAAAATATATATAAATAAAGTTTAGTAGTGGGCCTCGTTAACTCGAATAACTAAGCCTGCGAGATGCCTTTCGAGGGATAACACCTATTAACTTGAGTGATGAACTTGGGATCCTTGACCTAAAGCTCATTACATGGGTTAAGAGAAAAGTTTAGGAAAACTGAACTACTAATTGAAATAAGTAATGGAGTTAATAGAGGTTCGGAGGGGTATCTTAAAACTTAGTAGCCTAAGATCATCCCGTTTGGCACTTACTGACCAATGAAATTACTCCATTAAAAAAATAGAATTTATTAGACATCATAGTACTTAAAGGGATGAAAAAGGGGGAGTATATATCTTAATTATGTTGAAAAAATTCTAAAAACCTTATTCTTGATTAAGTAATGTCTAGTACGATTTTAAGTTTGTAAATTTTTGTTTAAATAGCATGATAAATTTTGATATTTCATAAATTAACTCTTGAACTCTAATATTAGTATTTATAGTACATTAAACATGATTAAGTAAAGAAAAAAAAGGATGTTGAGGAAAAGTAACTTTATTATGAATGTAATCTATTTAAGTACTAATTAAGAAATTTTGTCCTTGATCTTTAAAGTTTATTTTTATTGAGGACAAGTAAAGACTCAAGTGTAGGGGAATTTGATAAAGATTATAATGTACTAATTATTTATATAAATTATAATAACCTTTTATTTAATTTTCTTACATTTTAAATGAATATTGCACTTAATCACTTCATATTTTAATTTCAGAGTCTTAAATTACAATTTATGAATTAATAGAAAAATTTTATGAAAGTTGAAGAGAAAAATATAATTTTTTTATAAGATGGAAAGTCTAGTGAAAAAGTAATTGAAAAAAAAAATGCTAGAATAAGTCACGTAAAGATTGAAGAAGATCAAGGAAGATTCCTATTCACTCATTGGAAAACACGTTGAGAGACTCACTGTGTTGCACATTAGAAAATTCATCAAAAAGCGTTCTAAAATTATCACCAAAAAATGTGAAGAAGATTTGCCAAGCTTTGAATCTGATATGTATGTACATATATGTATATAATAAAAAGAAGGAGAAAGAGATCAGATAAGGCTGAATCAAATTTAAAGAAATCATCTAAGATATCTAGTTGTAGCCAACACACACACACACACATATATATATATATATAACCAACAAAGAAGGCAGTAGAGTTATAGTTTTTAATAGAGTTGAATAGATTAAATTAGGAGTAGAACCATAGGAAAAATTAGATTAGGAAAATAGAATTAGATTAGGACAATAGAATAGATTTTTATATTTTAATTTTAATGCTTCTTTTTATGCTTTCTTTTATCATCATTGTTTTTAGATTTAACATGTTTATAGCTTAATTTCTTTTATATTTTGGTACGTTGAACCCTAGAATGAATATGCAAATTTTTATGATTATTATTCAATGAAATATTTATCATTCTTGTGATTCAATTATGTGTTTTTTATTATTTTCAATTTAATATTGCTAGATATTAGTTGAAATTTGATTTCTTATATAAAAACTGAGAGATTTTATATAAGAATAGATCTAGCATAATTGAAAAGAGTTGCATGCAATCTTAGAGATAAGACAACATAAATCTTCTAAATTATGGTCAATCTTAATAGTGGAATTCATAAATCGAATGTAATGTAATTTTAGGGGTTTTAATTAAGAAGAGATTCCAATTAATTAACCTAGAATTAGGATTTAGTATGACTCGAGAGAGCTATTAGTTCAATATAGGAATTCCCACAATTTAAGAATAAAATAAGAATTTGAATAATAATTAGGTAATTACAGTAGTAATTCTATAGGGTTTCAATACCTGAATATATTTTCATTGATTATTGCTTTCTTTAATTTATTCATTATTTATTTTATTTACTCGTTTATTTAATTCTTATTGATTAGATAATTAGAGAAATGGTAATTACTAGTACTCGTGATCCATGTGGGATCAACACTTAATATCTTTATCCACTATAATATAGAATCCATATGTGCACTTGCCTATAAGTTTAAAGTTATATAGTAGGAAGACTGGTATCAATGTTTATATATGTATATATATGTGTGTGTGTGTGTGTATGTATTACTTTTATATAAATACATATCTATATAGGTATTTCAACACATAACCTTTTGAAAACATCATATTAAATATAAAATTATAAATAAGATGTGTGCACATCTTTTATTTTTATTAACAAGAGTTGTTGTATCTTATAATAGTGTTGTTTCCATAAGCATTTTTTGTAAAAAATTTACATAATTCAGTAATGATGTTATAATTATGAGCTAGAGTATAATAATAACATATTTAGTTTTACTATGTCCTCTTATCAAGAATACTTATAACATATTAACATCCATGAACACAAAATTAGGCA
The DNA here is from genome assembly GCA_037954665.1 of Laguncularia racemosa. Classification (NCBI taxonomy): domain Eukaryota; kingdom Viridiplantae; phylum Streptophyta; class Magnoliopsida; order Myrtales; family Combretaceae; genus Laguncularia; species Laguncularia racemosa. The sequence goes on from JBBMOL010000307.1 coordinate 268,870, forward strand.
TTATGTGCTATGCATTTATGTGTTATTGAATAACATCATGGTGGGTTCTGCTATGTTAAATTATTATTGTTGACCTCATTGTTCAATACTATACTAGCTCATTAATGCCATTATTGTCTTTAAAGCTATGGATGTATATATATCTATATTTTTACATACATGGTCATAATTGTATAAGGTATTAACCATGAAATTGAAATCATTTTATTCAAACCAATGTTTATTCAAACATCTTATGGTTTTCATTTTCCATAGACATGTATCTTTTGATATGTATGCTATGGTTTAGTGACCTTTTATTTGTTTCTTGAAAATTTGTAATAACATTTCTAGCTTGTTATAGTTCTTTTACCTTAAATTAATTATATCAAACTTTTATCTAGGAAAATAACAATGATAGTAAACATCTTTATATTTAGATGATTATAGCATATCACTATGGTGAACTAAATCTTCATTTATAATTATAGATGGTGATTGCTATTATTGGTGATTTAATATTTCTTTTATTATTGATTTTTTTATAATTTTACTGTGTTGATTATTATATTGTTATCATATTTTCGCTATCAAAGGAAGTTTAATTTCAAATTGTCTATGAATAGCAATCTAATAGACACAATGAATATGGAAATCGATTATTTATAATCCTTTTCACATTTTCAAGAGGTCATGCTTTCCAAGATTTAAAATAAGAAATTATATATCTTATTATAATTAAGGCACCCATTCTTGTTATGTATTCACATATGCAAATACATTGTATTTTATGGCAAATTTTCAATCATGTTAATAATTTACGAGTGCTTAAGCTATCCATTGCAAGTTTATTTATTAAAATATTTATCTTGAACTATAATACAATTTTATCATACGATGATGAATGTATTTTAGACCTTTGAAAGTTATTAATCATGTGACTTAGTTTATAAACCATTTTGATTATTGCATGTGTTAAAAGATTGTTAAGGGAGATAATTTTCACATTGTTGTAATCTTAATTATTTAATAAATTTTTTTATCAAAAGTTTTAATTCAAAATCTAGATATAATAAGAAAGCTTAAAAAAAAATCATTTACATAAATATATATGTACACTAAAAAAAGTGCTTTAGCTTTCATCCTAAAAAGAAAAAGGTTTTAGCCTTTTTTTTTTGTAAATATTTAGAGAAAATACATCTTTTGAATATTATAATAAATTGGTATTCATTATATAATATTATTGAAAGCTAAAACAAATCAATATCTTGAAAACGAGAAACTTTCATTTAATAATGCAAAGTATAAAAATGAATCAAATTAACTATTATAAAGATGTTAACTATTTCAAAATAGGAAAATTAAGTAGCCATACTTATGAATAAAAACATCTATGTTCATAGTTATAAAAAGAGTCTATATAACTTGCTACATGCTAGAACTTTGAATATTGTCTTTTAATGTTACAAGAATATATGATGTTGTAAAATTAGGCCGGCACTATTATTATCACAATTGATTTGTATTTATTATTATCATTGTTTATTTATTTGCATAATTACAACTATCTTATCTATCATTTTGTTATTAGGAAGCAAACTCAATATTAGAGTTTCAATAAATGGAAACATGCAGTTATGTAATTATATAATAATATTGTTATGAAATTTTCTAAAAGCTACTTGTTAATTTTTCCTTAGTTTCACAGTATATAACATTTTGACTATTGGTGCGAACCATAAAAAGTAAGTAGATTTTATTTAATTTTGTTTTATTTAGACTAGATATGTCTATCTTTATCTGGATTTCTTTTCGTCTTTCTAAGATCTAATTAGATTTGGATTCTTATTTTTGAGATTAGGTTAGATTAATGTCTTATTTCTGGGACACCAAATCTTTTAGTTTCCCTTTTTGTTATTCTCCTTCTTTCCTCCATAAAGGTTTTATTTTAGCTTATAAATTGAATGAATCCTAGTATGAATGAAGACACTAGATGAATGAAAAATTACTTTCTCTCAAATTAGGTGTGATGCTTTTTTCATCCTAAATAAAGTGTAGCATTATAGATCATAGCATGGTATGAGAACATAATCAATGATCATATGAGGCCATCATCTAAATTTCTCAACAGTGTGAGGCCATCAATCCTCTTTCAAGTTTACTATTTCTCCAAAATTGAATAACATATTTTGTTTTTTTTGTGGTGATTTCTTTCATTCTAAGTATATTCATTATCTAAATTACCATTTTCTAGTTAATTTCCACACTTTTTCATGATTTTTGCATTTTGTAATTTGTCTACTCTTGTTATACTACATTAGATTGCTTCTTTTCTTATGAAAAATCATATAAAAATTTCTATATACCGATTTGGTGGAATGAAATAGATTGAAGGATAGATTCAAAATATAAGAATTGTTGCCATTACTTTACATGTTTGATAATAAATAATGTGGGGTGTAATTCCTATTAATTGATAAATAGCATCAAGGAATTGATGCACACATTGTGGGAATATGAACGAAGATCGTGAAATACTATTGTGCATAAACTATTTAAACAAAAAATCCTTCCAAAATTATTAAATTCAATTTATTATAAAGCTCAAATCAAATTTTAGACCTACTCAATATCTCCACCTCATCATTCGTTTAGTTATATTCAACATTATCATTTGAATTGATGATTTTATTGAAATCACTTGTTCATATCACATGAAAACATAAAAGTTGAGGCAGCATCATTAGATAAGGGACTAATATAGCAATATAGTTTTATTTATTTTTTATTGTTTATGTAACTCTTGTGTTGTACCTTACTTACTCTTTTCTATTTTCTTTAGATTTTGATTTTCTTAATTTACTTTCTCTGAATTATGTTAAGTTTATTCTTTTAAGATGCTTCCACATGTAATTCAAGATCAAGATTACAAGTAAGAAAATAACATTATAATGAAGTCATAGGAAATATTAAAAATCTAGATAATCTCAATAGTTAATTTATAGGCATTTTATCAACATTAATAAACACTTGTTATTCTAATTTCGTCCTTTCAAAACTAAAGAATTAAGTGTCATTATGACATTATGTAATTATGTTATTTTATACTACATTGTATTCTGACTATGATGCAAACGAGAATAAGTTTATAGATTTATTTTAAATCCTATTATTTAAGCTAGAAGTGGTTTTTCTTTTTTTCTTTTTATCAATAATTGTATTCTTTTTTCTTGGATGTTATGATTTACTTTTTCTAAATTTTTTCTAAGTTTACTTCCATAAGATGCTACTATGTGCACTCTAATGGTTAAGATTATAATAAAAAAATGATAACATAATAATGTCATAAGGTATTTAAAAAATATAAATAATTTCAATAACTGATTTGCAAATTAAGAAAATATACATACGTATTTGGATGATCCATTCTCGTATTTTTCTCATAAAAGAAATTGCAATTCCTTACTAGTAAACAATTGTGATTCCCATCCAAGAGAGATTTCTTTTTGGTTCAATGCGAACAACGCATAGTAAGAGTTGATTATAGGCCATTTCCTTCTAATGATGTCCTCTGCATCTACATGTATATTAGGAGTCCTTATGCAATTTCAATTGTGTGTCCATTTCCTATTACAGTAATAGAGGTGAATTAGAAAGGAAATCAAAGGTAAGGGAAGACGAGAAGTATCTACGAATGCAACAAAATCTAAGTTGAGAGATGAAGAGGGCGAAAAGCAACTATTTGTAGGACAAGGGCGGCGTCATTGAAACTATAAGTGTGATTTCTCTTGCTTTCCATCCTCGTAAATGGTCTTAGCGATGTTGTTCATAATTATTTACTATATTATCATCATTACTATCATTATCCAACACTCTATCAGTCCACATCATTTAAAAAAAAAAAATGGTACTCCATATACATTATGCATTGATGAGGTTTTAATTTTGGTAGTTGTTAACTATCTATAAGAGAAAAAAATAAGATTGGTTTCTATATGCATAGTTTTTTTTCCCCCCTAGATATTGCATAGTTATATAGTAGATCAACTAATAAAGATTATTAGTAAGAATTGAATGTTTGAAACTAAGAATTTCTCAGTTGGAAATACTTAAAAAATTTAGAAGTGATAGTTACTTATGACATGCGAATTGTGGTAAGTTTACATTGAATGTTTGTTTTATGGGTATAAGAATGGGAATATTCTACTGCTTTACTTTCCACTTACAAGTATCTAAGTTAAACCTAATAGAAAAAGGAAAACAATTGGAATGAATAAGTAAATATTTTGTTAAATAAAGAAAACCAAATACAACAAAATTGATCAAAACTTAGTTGGTGCTCTCCATTAAATTTTCCTCCATCCAACATATAGATATCTTGTTAATGCTATAAAGTTTAAGGATAGGCATGAATCAAATTGAAAGATTGAAAGAGTTTAAAGTTAATAAGCCATGAATGTAGTTTTTGTGTCGCCGTTCTTGAAATACAAATGGGTGAACCACGTCCTCACCACCTCCCTACTTGTGCCACGTGGAATTCGATAGAACTGGAACTCTTCTCCTCCTCTTGATTTCCTTTCATATCCACCATTTGTATTGCAATCGACAATGGAAAAACAAGCGGAAATGCTATAAGACTTCTATCAAAACACTTGTCTTGGTGCAGATGATATCATAAGAAGAAAAAAGGTCGATGTTTACTCACGTAACCCGAATTCCTATGCTACTCTCCTTCATCACAAGTTCCACAATTACTTCAGCCAGGTTTCCCTACTCAATTATTTTTCTTTTGTTTTCCTTTTTTTTTAATTAATCAGTTTCTTTGATAATACATGTTTAGTTTAATTGACTAACATAGATTTATTTTATTCTGTACTCCAAGCCTCATAATAGCTTAGCCTTGACTCCTTAGGCTAATAATATAGCTGGTAGAGTTGGATTCATGGATTTAAGATGACTTACGAAGATATGGCATTATGGCTTCGAATAAGGACTATTAGATGACCCAACCTCTCTTAATCCTTCTTAAAATGCACTAGAGTGGTTCTCTATAAGCTTGAATGCAAGAGGAGTCCATGGTGGGACAACCAAGAGAAAACTTCATCTCAACAATTAACTACCAACATAATGCAAGAGACATCATCTACAACTAAAACCTAAAATTATTTTAATGCAGCTTATCATTCGGCACTAGAGGTTAGTCAAATGATCTCTTACTATTGAATTGCAATTATGAAAGATCAACTCAGATCAAAATGAAGAACTAACAACCTCATCATGTATATGCTTACTGTGTTCAACCCCTTTCAATCTATGATAAATCTTCCATTTTATTTTATTTTTCCTATTCTAATAATTGTTCTTAACATAACATTTTCATTTCTAAGCTCATGCAATGCCAATACATGATCCCGTTAGTATGGGTGTATGTGTGTGTGTGTGTGTGTATATATATCATCATCATCACTTTCTATTTCCCTCTCTCTTCCCATCCCCTATGTCTCTTCTCTCTATCTTTTCCTAATCATCTTTTTTGCCTCTTATTATAATGCTCAATACTTATCACAATTAAAATCTTGAATCTAATCTTTATATATTGGATTATACTTTTTCTATCTTCATAAGTTAATAGTGCTACAATTTAATGTCATGTTATCACTCAATGAAAATCTTGCAATCTTACTTTTTGTTTTCATTTTTTTTTTTTTTCGAACAAAATGTGTAGATCATGATTTTGCTTTAGCTATGCACATGACTTTACAATGGTCAAAGAGAGAAAGTGGGTTCATTTTTTTATTTTTGATCCATCATGATAATCTTGGTTTTTCTCAATACCTTTCATGTTGATCATAATATAACTACTAATGGCATAATGGGTCTTGTAAAATTTTCATTGCCTTTGTGGAAAAAGAAAAAAAAAAGAGCCCAAATAATAAGATGTCCTCTTTATTATTATCTAAATTTCCCTGACCATATTGAGATAAGTGATTCCTTCAACTCTACACTAAAAGTTCTATAAATTAAAATTTTTTGTAATTGATTAAAATGATAATTACAAATTTATAGTGAGCGTGAATATTCTGAGTTTATATTAATATTTTTGGTTACTATCTTAAGATACTAAAAGAAATTGTTATTCAAAAATATCATCATACATTGCTCTGTAAACTAATTTTGCAAAAAAATAAAAAAAGTATTGTTATGATAAAGAATAAATTAGATTAAATTATGTTTCATTATTAAGGGAAATAGGATCATAAATGCAACAAGGAAATAATTGATGTAAATAAATCAAATTTATCATTTTACTTACATTTTCTCACAGTTTCTCCCTTCTCTTTCCCTATGCATCCACACATTCCATGGTTTATGTGATAGCCCATAATGCTGAATCATTGAGTTGAGGAATAATAGGAACATGATATGTTGGAATTCATTGTTTACAATGTAGTCTCAAGTAACAATAAGAGTGGCATTGTGAATTAACACGCTAGAATAAGGAATTCAGAGGCCATTTAATTAAGAAAAGATTAGTAATTTGCCAAGACAATTATTGTTAGTAATGTAGAAATTTAGCATGAAAAGAAAATTATTGTTAGCAATGAGTATTTTGGACCTAAAGTACGTACATATGCAAAAATGTAAATCGTGAGATATTGCTTTTGGAGTAATGGATGCGTTGAGTTAATAAAATCATGGTTTTGTTAGGATGCAATGTGGCCTCTACAAAAGAAAGTAATATAAAATGTAATACCAGTGGTATTAACTAAATATAAGTGTAGGAAAAAATGTTTAAAAGGAAATAATAATAATGATGATAATTGCATAATGACTTAGTAAAAAAATAAATAAATAAAACATGGTGGTAGATGATGCTTCTTACCATGTGTGTCTTAGTAGGAAGAGAGATATTATCAAGCCATGCATGCTTTAGTGCAATAGAGTAAGATAAACATAGGTATTATCACCTAAAACCCCCCTCAAAATTGATTATATCACCTAACTCTTACCATTCATTTTTTTTCAAGAAATGTAACCTCCAGACTTCCATGAGGACTCCTATGATCAGTGGTAGGAAGTGATTTTAAAGGTTTTGAGAGAATTATAGAAGGAAAAATTAGAAAAGATATTGGAAAGCTTCTAGTTGGGGTCATGCATAAGTGAGGTCGTAAGCTATTGTTGTATGGTGTTGGTGGTTAAAGGAAGTTTGCTTGGGAGGTCGGTCGACAAGCTTCTAGCATCTATTGGATAGTATCATGCTTTGATAAAATGTGAGATATTGGGACTCAATTAAGCTATGATTAACTATTATATAACGTAGGTTTATATATATATAAATATATATATATACCATATGTAGATTATTAGTTCTCATTATGGCCATTCTAGAAAATTTAATGAATCTATTTGTCATTTGGCATGTAATATGATTGATGATTAGTTAAATAGTAATGGGGTAGTTAAGGAGAAATTGATTATGGATGCCATTTTAAACAAGAATCAAGTCACTAAAAGTGTCCAACGATTTGTTTAATACTGGTTACTTGATTCTAAAAGAGTCGATAAGAATCAAGTGTTTAGTAACTAAAGTATTAGGTAAGATTAAAATTAGGAGTTTATAGTACTAACTTTGGATTTTGAAAGAAGCACAATGTACTAATTCATGAATCATGTATATAGGTGATCCTTCATACATGAGGTGATCTATAGAGACTTCTTTTGCTGGTAACTTTGTGAATTTGTCTATCTAGTGAGTAATATCTTGATTGCTCGAGTGGTGGTGTGAGTGAATGATAAGTAGATTTAGAATGTAGAAACCTAGGTTTCTATAACCATGTACAATAGCTTTTAAAAAATTATAAATATGTTTACTATAGTCATAAAAAACATAAAATATAAGTTGTAGTAAAGAAATTAAATTTAAATTGGTAACAATTCGCATTAAAAGTTATATACTTATAATATAAATAAGTTAATATAAGATGTTAAACTAATGAATAAAATTGCAATATAAATGAAAATACCAATATAAATTTTAATACTAATATACAATGATAAAAAAAAAACCATTAACTATCTTTGTTACGTCTTGACAAATACCCTAGATGTAACAACTCATCATATACTGTACAAAAACTTGAGAATAACCCCCTTATTATTCTAGGATTTATCATACGACATATAAAGTATGCTCACATCTAGTTACATTGTGTAAGACTTGTCTTATCCAAGCAATTCAGAAGCAGTATAATTAAAATAGTCCATATCAAATATCATAATACTCAAGGAAGTCATCCTGATAAACTTGATCAAAGTTTCACATAGCTTCTTAAGGAAAATCACCAAATCAACCTCTCAATAGAACTAATCATCTTGCAAAAACCTTAACCTACGAGATGAATTAGTCCCTAAATCTAGAAAAACTTATCTCAAGATAGTTAAATAAGGTTAAGATACTAGAGTTGACTTAGTTCATCAATAATTGACTTGTGTCAACTCCATATTAAATAAGGAAAGGCTTGAGTTGACTTAGGTCTATTAGTATAAAAACTCGAGTTAATTAAAGTAAACTCTTGAGTTGACTTAAAAGCTTTCGAGTAACGATGTAAGTTGACTTGCTCATAGAACCAAGTAAACCCAACTAATCTTAAACTTGTGAGATGAATCTTAATAATCTAGGCATGCAAATCAAAATTGAATTCCATAAGAAAACTAACATTTCTACCAATTAATACTAACTCCTTGCACTTTCATTCAATCTTAAACTGAGTTATTAGATGATAGTAAGATCCTTATCTGAATTAGATTATCTTATCAAAAAAGAAAACAAGTATGAACACTTGATAGATTTAGTTTAGAAATCAAATTCTAAGATCACAAATTCTAGCATAAATATCATGTATAATTGCTAAGGATTTTCATAGGTGGTATTTTTAGCAATCTATTAGATAAGGAAAAACACCAAAAATTTAGCTCCAAATGAACTCAGTAAGGTCAAGCAACTAGAGAAACTTGATATTTTATAAGTTGACCTTAGTTAATGTTGATGACTCTAATCACACAAATTTTAAAATCCTTTTCTATGACTCTCTTTTACGATGAATTAGGCAAGCGAACCTATTAATTGTAATATTATAGAGTTGAGTTCAGATATCATTCCTCTAAGGATCAACAAGTACTAATAATAACTCTAAACTAACTATCTAAGTGCACAATTTCGAAAGATTCAATTTAAATTAGAAACACTTGACAAAACCTATAGCAATTAAAACTAACACAATAACTTGATTACTAAATCCGATAATTAAGAGCATACCTAACCCTTACTACTCCTCTAATTGTCATGTGACTTCACCCTTAATAAATTAGTTAACAAGCAATGGTTATCTCTGAACCGCGGAGTATCTAACACTAAGCCAATCTTCCTTCTAGATTTATTAGCTCCTAACCCTAATCGCATTAATAAAGATCCCTCTTTTATCAAAATCGATTAGAATTGCATTAACACTCTTGGACCCTCCATCAGGTTAAATTATCTAATTTAACCTAATACGGAAAATTCATGTTCTCTATCCCTAGATTACATATGAATTCCTTTATTCATGCACTATCTATTCAAACAAGAGATTTTCCAATCAGGTTAGGAACTCCCCTCAACACACGACCGTGATTTGGAAATACACGCCCATGTACTTCCCCTGTTCCTTCTAAAAAGAACATTTTTCTTTCGTGTATTCTTCTCCGATCTCAATCCAAGTCGATATCTCCTCTCAAAATAGTGGTCTTCATCGTGAAACTGAAATATTTCTCTTTTAAGTATCAAATTCTTCAAGATAACATCAACTTATTACATAAATAACTAGAATTCATCTAAAATACAAGTGTTAATTTATACTTATTAGTCAACTAAGTTAAACTGAAAGTCGACTTGAGTTCAACTAGCTTTACTTAACTCACTAACATAAGTCTTCCATACAATACCCCCATGAAGACTTGAGTAAACTTAAAGCAATGGAGCTAAAACCCAAGTTAATTTAATCTAAACTACCTTAAATTAACTTGATAAAAATAGTATAAATACCTACAAATATCATGAAAAAAATTCGAGTTTTAGAGTCTTATAAACAAAAGGAAAATTACATGTAAATCTATCTCCAAAAACACCTTGTTATTAACCTTATCTCATCCCATGTTTGAGGCCATCTTACCTAATCTTAACCTAAAACCAACAAATGTACTTACTAAAATGCAAAACAATTATATAATGGAAACGAAGACGCTTAACAAATATCTTCAGGTCTAATTGTTCAAAGAGAACCCTCATCGCCAAATTTTGTAACCCTTTGGCTCTTGCCCTAGTGATGGGTCTTGTAGGTATATGATTCCTATCATCTCCTTGAGCTTGTAGAAGATTTGCCCTCAAATCTGATAGGACTTCATGAATGTCATTTGACAAATAGGGTGATAGATTTGCAACATTGAATGTAGCAAAAATGTCGTATCCTCTTAGCAATTCTATCATGTATGCATTGTTGTTGATATGTTTAATAATTCTAAAGACCATCTACTCTTGGTGATAGCTTTTGTGACTTCTTGTGAGGAAACCTATCTTTATTGAGATTAATCCAGACTAGATCACCTAGATTATAAATTATGGTTTTCTTGTTTTTGTTTCCATGAAGTTTCTACTGTTTTTGTTTTTCTGAAGATGTTCAGTTGTCTTTTGATGAAGTTTTTGAATCACCTGGGCTTGTTTTACTCCACTTAAGCTTTCTTCCTTTATTACCAGATTAGCTATGAAATCCAATGGAAGAGTAGGATTATAGCCATACACAACTTCAAAGGGAGACTTACTAGTTGAACTATGAGTAGACCTATTGTAAGCAAACTTAACAATAGGAAGACACAAGTCGTAATAAGTAAGATTCTTGCTAACCGTTGCTGTCAGTAAGGTACCAAGAGTACGATTAAAAACCTTCATCTAGCCATTAGTCTGTGGGTGGCAAGAGGTACTATAAATGAGTTTAGTACCAAGTCTTCTCTATAGTGTCCTCTAGAAAAAAGCTAAGAAACTTAGTGCCTCTATCAAATACTATGCTATGTGGAACACCATGTAGTTCCATAATTTCTTGCATAAAAAGGTTAGCTATAAAAAGTGCATCATCCGTTTTGTGGAAAGGCACAAAATGGTACATTTTGCTGAATCGATTAACAACAATCATAATAGAATCCTTCTCCCTTTGTATCTTAAGCAGAACCAAAATAAAATCCATGTTGATATTAGTCAAAGGTAGAGTAAGTATAGGCAAAGGCATATATTAACCCTGAACCCCTTTCTTTCCTTTTGCTCTTTTACATACCCCACATTATTCTAATACCATATGAACATCCTTTATCATGCCCCTCCAATAAAAATGTTCTTTTAACAAATCCAGAATCCTTCACCAAAATGACTAGATAACCTTCCAGCATGTGCTTCCCTTACTAATAATTCTCTCACAGATTCATAAGGTATACAAAATTTTTCAACTTTATACAAAAAACCATCAATCATATAATACCCTTCAAACATTTTTCCCCCAGAACATTTCTCAACCACTACTTTCAAATATTCATCATGCATATATTATTCCTTTAACAATTAAAACCCAAGCAGTTTCGACTATAGAGAGGTGATAAGTACATACTTATGTGATAAGGCGTCAGCTACCATATTCATGTTACCCTTCTTATACTTAATCACATATGAAAAACTATCTAGAAACTCAACCCATTTAGCTTAACATTTTGATAGATTTTTTTGACCCCTGAAATGTTTTAAGGATTCATGATCTGTATAGATAATAAATTCTTTGGAAGAAGATAATCTGATGCGAGATCGGTTTGATCGGATTCCTAACTGATAAGAACCACGCCAACCTATGACGAAACCCAATACCAATACGCTCGGAACTCATTACCTAAGATGCCAAACACCTAAAGTGGAAACCGCAACCCGTTGTCTATAAGCGAGACAAGAACCTTGGTATAAAGTGAAGACGCCACAATCGAGATGAAAGACCGATTGATAAGTCGGGATGAACGCCACGGAAATTAATCCGATAAGTTCTAGTTAGTTCTTGAAGAACCAAGAGAGGAGCCTCTCGAAAGTGTTTGTAATGTTCTAAGATGTATCATATCTCTATTCTAAACCCTAGGAGCTTTTATACTAGGGTTACAATTCGTAAAAATACAAGTCCAAAACGACGTCACTTCAATAAGTGCGTAAAAATAACAAACAAGACATGTTGGCCGGCGTGGGATACACGGCCGTGTACTTTAGCCGTGTATGATTCTATGGAAATTCTTGTCTCCTTACACGGCCGTGCCTTTTAGCCGTGTGTCTGGCCATGTATGATTCTATGCAATCTTGAGATTCCTACACGGCCGTGCCTTGAAAGTACACGCCCTCTTCATCCCATGTCCGGTGTGACTTGTACAAGAGCAAGGGTCTTCCCATGGTTGTTCCAATCCTTTCCAACTTCATGATTGCTCCAATCCTTTCCGGCTTCATGGACATCCTTTATCAACCCGTTAAGTGCTTCCTTGAGTCGTTTCGCTCGACTTCTTGTGATCGGTCCAGGCAGCACTTCAAGAGGATCCACATTTCTTCTTCCGGCTTGGCTTTCATCACGGATCTCATCATAATCTTACCAAGTTATCAATGCCCTCACTAAGGAATAGAATTCCTTATCATATATTGAGTAGTTTAGAGTTGCACCACTCAATGTTTCACTGAAATTCGCAGTAGGCCTTTTATCTTGCATCAACATAGTACCAATCCTTAATTCAAAAACCCTATCAAAATCAAGTAAAACCAATACTGGAGCACTAGTAAGTTTTACCTTTATCTCTTCAAAACTCTTTTAGGCCTTCTCACCTCAAGTAAAAGGAACATTTTTCCTCGTTAGTTTAGTTAAAGGACTGATAATACTATTGAAGTTATGGACAATGCATCTATAAAATGAAGCTAGTCCATGAAAACTTCTTACCTCAGCAATTGATTTTGGTGTTGACCATTCTCTTATAGCCCTCACTTTCTCCTCATCAACCTTTACACTAGAACTAGATATAATAAATCTTGAAAATGTTACCTTAGTTTGGTAGGAAGAACACTTCTGGAGATTAGCATACAACTGTAGTGCCCTCAATACTGATGAGAGTTAAGCTGGAAGAAGGAATGTGGATCCTCTTAAAGTGCCGCCCGGACCGATCACAAGAAGTCGAGTGAAATGACTCAAGGAAGCACTTAACGGGTTGATAAAGGATGTCCATGAAGCCGAGAAGGATTGGGTCAATCATGAAGTTGGAACGGATTGGAACAACCATAGGAAGACCCTTGCTCTTATACAAGTCACACCGGACACGGGTTGAAGAGGGCGTGTACTTTTAAGGCACGGCCGTGTAGGACTCTCAAGATTGCATAGAATCATACACGGCTAGATACACGGTTAAAACGCATGGTCGTGTATGGAGTCAAGCAAATCTACAGAAAGATACACGGCTAAAGTAAACGGGCGTGTATGTTGCCAGAAGTTGCACAGAAAGATACACGGTCAAAGTACACGGGCGTGTATGTTTCCAGAAGTTGCACAGAAAAGTACACGGCCAAAGTACATGGGCGTGTACACAGGCCGTATATCCCCTGTCGGCCAGCTTGTTCTGTTTCGCGTTTTTATGTCACTTAACTAAACTACGTCGTTTTGGACTTGTTTTTACACGAATTGTAACCCTAGTATAAAAGCTCCTAGGGTTTAGAACAACTTAGAAAGACATCTTTGAACATTAAACACTTTTGAGAGGCACCTCTCTTGGTTCTTCAAGAACTAAATCGAACTTATCGGATTGATTTCCGTGGCGTTCATCCCGACTTATCAATCGGTCTTCCATCCCGATTGTGGCGTCTTCACTTTTATACCAAGGTTCTTGTCTCGCTTATAGACAATGGGTCACGGTTTTCCACTTTAGGTGTTTGGGCTTCTTAGGCAACGAATTTCCGAACGTATTGGTATTGGGTTTCATCACGGGTTGGCGTGGTTCGTATCAGTTTGGTAGCAGAGCTTAGGTTTGTCAAAACATCAAGTTCGGTTGAGGAAGGTAATATCAAAAACCCTAACTCCAATCGTTCATATCCATTGTTAGCATTCAATTCCGCAATATTAATTGTCTTTGATAGTGTAGTATTTACTAGTCGATTGTAAAAAAAAAAAAAAAAAGAAGGGAAAAGAAAAGAAAAGAGAAACGTGATCAAAGGCCAAAAACAGAGACAAAAAAAAAAATTCGGATAGAAAAATAGAGGAAAATTTTACGAACCCTAGAGTTGGTTTTGAATTCTACGGAAGGAAATTGGTGTAGTTCGGGTTAGTTCCAAGAGAATTGAGAAGAGGAAATTGGCGAGTCGATATCATCATTGTTGTGAGAATACACGAGTGACTGTGTGATATCATCATTTGAACGAAACACGTAAGGGAGTGTATCATGAGGTTTAATCATATATATATTTGTGTTGTACTAATCTTTTTCTGTAGGGACTATGTCGAGACAACATTCTCCTGAAGGTGAGAGGGGAAGGTTTGATGCTAGGTTAGTAATTGAGGCGTTGAGGGGAGAAATGAAGAGAATGTTCCAGGAGGGAATGGAACAAATTCTTGAGACAGTGGAGTAAAGACTAGAGCAATCCACAAACGTATTCCAAGGGCGTAAGAGGGAGAGTCGTTCTAGGAGAGTGCCAAGGGGTGGAGATGAAATGACGGATGATGATTTGTATGAGCCTTCTATTGGGAGTTATAGAGGTTATAGTGGTCGGAATAGAGGAACTAGAGAATGGGAAGATAGAGGAGATAGGAATAGAGAGGATGATCAATTGAGTAGCATAAAGATGAAGATTCCTCCGTTCCAAGGGAAGAATGATCCCAAGGCGTACTTAGAGTGGGAGAAAAAGGTGGAGATGATGTTTGATTGTCACAACTATAGTGAGAGAAAGAAGGTGAAACTTGCTGCCATTGAATTTTCGGATTATGCTATAGTGTGGTGGGATCAACTAATGTTGAATAGGAGAAGGAGTGGCGAGCCACCTATTGAGTCTTGGGAAGAGATGAAAAGAGTGATGAAGAAGCGGTTTGTACCTGCGTATTACTATCGTGAATTGCATAACAAGTTGCAAACTCTAAGGCAGGGAAGCCGGAGTGTAGATGAGTATTTCAAGGAGATGGAAGTCACTATGATTAGGGCAAATGTAGAGGAGGATAGAGAGGCTACAATGGCTAGATTTCTTGCTGGGTTGAATAGAGAAATCCAAAATGTTGTTGAATTGTAACATTATGTAGAATTGGAGGATATGGTCCACATGGCTATAAAGGTTGAGAACCAGCACAAGAGGAGAGGTAGTAGTAATGCACGGTTGCAACAGGGTAATGGTTCATCCACTTGGAAGACTAATCAATGGAAGAAAGAAGAAAAGCCTTTACCCACCAAACCAAAAGGGGAGCTGAGGCAAGTAGGTTCTACTCCTGGTAATCAAGTTAACCCTGAATCTTCTACTTCTAGAAATTGTGACATTAGATGTTTTAAATGTCAAGGTAGAGGCTATATTGCTAGTCAATGTCCAAATAGGCGTGTGATGGTTTTGCGTGATGATGGAGAGTATGAGACTGAAGGGGATAGTGAAGAAGAGGATATGCCTCCATTAGAGGATGCTAGTGATGATGAGGAGCCTGCAATGGGAAGGCTAGTGGCAGTAGTGAAGCGAGCACTGAATGTGCAGGTGAAGGAAGAAGAGGAGGTGCAAAGAGAGAATATATTTCATACTAGATGTTATCTAGGAGATCACATTTGTAGCTTGATCATTGATGGAGGAAGTTGCACCAATGTAGTGAGTAATTTTATTGTTGAGAGGCTAGGGCTCAAAACTGTTAGACACCCTAGTCCATATAAATTGTAGTGGTTGAATGATAGTGGTGAGACTAAGGTGAGTAAGCAAGCCTTAATTGGGTTTCGCATTGGTAGGTATGAGGATGAGTTGTTATGTGATGTAGTGCCAATGCAAGCATGTCATGTGTTTTTGGGGAGGCCATGGCAATTTGATAGGAAGGTTGTTCATGATGGCTTTTCTAACAAGTATACACTTGTTCACCAAAGGAAGAGCTTTAATCTTAAACCGTTAACACCTAAGCAGGTGTATGAGGACCAGTTGCAGCTACAATAGTCCTTTGCAAAACACAAGGTGAGTGAAAAGCAAAGTGAGAGTGAGAGAGCAAAAGACAATGAGAAGAAAAAGGAATATAAAAGTCAAGATCAAAAGGAAATGGAGAGGAAGGCTGGAAAGAGTGTGAGAGGCCAAGTTGAAGGGGAATCAACTTTGGTGGTGAGTGAAAAGGAGAGGGCAGCCTTGCAAAAGGAGAGTTGTGTGGCAAGAGCAAGTGTAGTAAGGAGAGCGTTAGTGATGAGGCAACCTATGTTGTTGTTGGTTTTTAAGGAAACATGTTTGACTACTAACGACTTATCTAACTCTTTGCCTAGTGTGGTTGTGTCTCTTGTGCAGGACTTTGAAGATGTCTTTCCTGAGGAGATTCCAAAGGGATTACCACTTGTTCGAGATATTGAGCACCAGATTGACCTTATACCCGGAGCATCAATTCCAAACAAGCCAGCTTATAGGAGCAATCCAGAGGAGACAAAGGAACTCCAAAGGCAAGTCAATGAATTAATGGAGAAGGGGTACGTGAGAGAGAGCATGAGTCCATGTGCAGTGCCGGTGATTTTGGTGCCTAAGAAGGATGGGACATGGAGAATGTGTGTTGACTGTCGCGCCATCAACAACATCACGGTAAAGTATCGTCATCCCATTCCTCGCTTAGATGATATGTTAGATGAGTTACATGGGTCTAGTGTCTTTTCTAAAATTGATCTGAAAAGTAGATATCACCAAATTAGAATGAAAGAAGGTGATGAATGGAAAACTGCATTTAAGACAAAATATGGATTGCATGAGTGGTTAGTAATGCCTTTCGGGTTAACTAATGCACCTAGTACTTTTATGAGACTTATGAACCATGTTTTGAGGACATTTATTGGAAAATTTGTGGTTGTCTATTTTGATGACATTCTTATTTACAGCAAAAGTTTGGAAGATCATATGTCACACTTGAGAGATGTTTTAGAAGTGCTTCGAAAGGAACAATTATATGCTAACCTCAAGAAGTGCACTTTTTGCACAGACAAACTTGTGTTTCTTGGTTTTGTTGTTAGTGCGCAGGGAATACAGGTTGATGAAGAAAAGGTTCGTGCGATCCAAGAATGGCCTAGTCCA
>JBBMOL010000307.1:286695-331857 GCA_037954665.1 Laguncularia racemosa
ACATATTTTAAAGGGTCAGTTGAGATCGAAAAGTCTTAAAAACTTAAGAACTTCAAAGTAAATGGTCATCGTTTTAAACCTTTTTTATGAAAGATTTCAATATTAATTTGAAGAAACCAGTTTAACTTCCCCCAGTATTGTGTTTAATTACGGAACTTAGCCAAAGACTTAAGAAAGGCGCTTCAGGGAGGCAACCCATGTCAAAAAGAAAAAAATTTATCTTAGTTTATTTTATAAAATTTTTTTCTTTTTGATTAACTGCAGCAAGGGTACATATCATCATATGACACTCTTGTGCTTAAGGGGAAAATTTTCAATCATTTTTACATTTATACCAGGGAAGTACCGTATTCCTTTTCTCTTATTCTCTAATGTTCCTTTTTATTTCCCCTTTAATTGTGTTGAATTAGGAACGTGTGGACACTGTTCAAACTGTGTGGGGGAGGATAATAAAATTAAAAGAATAGAGAAATTTATCATACTTTGAATGTTTGTCCCTTTAAACAATTTTAAGCCAAAATTTTTTAAAATTTTCATGAAATTTTGGAGATTTCTAAATGTTTAATAAACATCTAAAAAAGGAAATTGACTTGTTCAAGTGCTTTACTCACCTACTGCATGATTTGAATACTTGGTTAAAATTTAAATAGTGAAATCTTTAAGAAAAAAATTTACCCTTTTATTTAGCTTTAGAATTGGGAAATCTAAGGTAAGTCGAGTTCCCAAATGAAAAAAAAACAAGTTTACTTCTAGGTTATATTTGTTCTGTAACTCTTTTAAGTTTTTTGAAACAATGGGAAAAAGAATCAAGCAAGCCATTACTCCAATGATTAAGTAATTGAGTTAAGAGTATTCAAACTTGAATGTTAAGTGGGAAGAGTCCTAGGGGGATCTCAAAACCCCGGGCACTTGACTGACAAGCTCGGGATGTTTCCCAAATCAATGAACTCACTATAACGATAAAGGGGGGAAAAGGCGAAAATTCATGAAAAAAAAGCGGGCAAAAACCCTCAAAATAGATCTTGATTTAAATCAAAAGAACATTAATGTAAAAATCATTTAATGAAATAAGACTTATAATAAAAAGGGAGAAAATCTAGGGAAAGAGTAGATACCATATGCTTTTACTTTATGTTGCAAAGATTATATACTTGCTAATATCCAGTGAAGTTTAATTGGGTGTTTTTCCTTATTGGATTAAGTATTTACTTTTGGAATAAAAGTTATTTTGCTAAACATGAGGATTAAAGTTTGTTTTGTTTAGATTAGCTATTAAATTTTGTCTATGGTAATTTAATCACTGGAAACCAGTTTGGTTGGAGCAGTAGACATTAAAATTACAAGTCATGAATTATAAAAGAATAGATGCTTGAAATGATGAAAAGAAATTTCGTATAATCTATGACGGATTTCTCAATTGATTTGATTCAATTGCTTGAGGACAAGCAAGAGTTTAAGTGTGGGGGAATTTGATAGAGCCATTTTATACTCAATCTTTATAGTATGAATTGTGTTAATTTATTATTGATTTTATAGAAATCATAAGGAAATGGTACTTAATTTTATTATGGTGATAAATCAGGTTTAATGGAGTCAAGAGTGCTAATTCAAGTGATTTAAAGAAGTCATCTACAATTTGGATCAAAGACAAGGATTTACATCGCCGGAGGAAAGTACATGGGCGTGTATTTGAAGTACACGGCCGTGTACTTGGTTCAGAATCAACAGAAACATACACGGTTGAAGTATACGGCCGTGTATCTGTCTTGAAGAACCAACAGAGGGAGGCACGGTTTGTAATCTAGCCGTGTTTCTAGCCATGCCACATACTGAAAAGGATGAGGAATTGCAGGTTATCGACCAGAGGGAGGCACGGTTTGTAATCTAGCCGTGTTTCTAGCCGTGCCACACACTGAACAAGGATGAGGAATTGTGGATTATCGACCAGAGGGAGACACGGTTTGAAATTTGGCCGTGTTTGTGGGCGTGTCAGGCATATGTTATTCACTTCTCGAGATTTACTTGGAAAATGAAAGATATATTCATATCTTGCTAGCTGAAGATCCTCTTCCATTCCCTTAACAATATAAATAGAACCAACCCTAGAGGAAAGGGAGGAGGAGAATAACCCTAGAGTTGAGAAGTGTAGAAACCGAATCATATTTTCACTTTTTGATTTTCGTTTTGAGGATGACCATGTGTAGCTAAGCAGATTTTCTAGCCAAAGGATCATTGAAGTTTAATTTTCCACGAATTGTGAGATCTAATTGATTTATTTTTACTCTATTCTTTGTTTTTGGATATTTATATATCTTCTGAATGTTTTGTTAATGTTATCTTGGTTGATTGGTATGAATTAGAGCTCTTCTACCCAATTAGCAAGTTAATATATTGTCAACTAGTACGTCAGGTCTGTAATTGTTTGATAGTTTTAGTTTCTATGACACGATAACATGTTTGATTATAGATTAGATAGTCAAATTCATGTTATGGAGATATATAATCTTGTTTAAATAGGTTATCTTATAATCTATTGGCATGAATTGGTAGTCTCTCTTGTTTTTAATGCTATTGATAGATTAAATACTAAGAGCTTATTTAGGGTTGTTTAATCAATAAGAGAAGTAATCAAAGAGCATGTTTTGATTATCAAGAAAGTAAGGAGAGATAGGTTATTAGAGCTTGTTAATAACCATAACCAGTTTATCTTTGAAAAAGAATAGAAAATATTTGCATCAATGATCTAGTTCCATGAATTAAACTATAGTGATTCCTTTGGTTAGGTTTTTATCCTTATTTAATTTTATTATCTGATTTCAGTATTATTTTGATTCACAAACAAAAGCCCCCCCCCATTCTTCTTTTCCTCTCTATTCTCTTTTAATGGAAATATATTTAACTAATCCATGTGGATACGACCCTACTCACTACTGTACACAAATTATATAATTGTCTATGAGTAGGTTTTTATTTTGTTGGATTCGACACCCATCAATAAGTATTGAGCATTATAATTAGAGGTAAAAAAGATGATTAGGAAAAGATAGAGAGAAGAGACATAGGGGATGGGAAGAGAGAGGGAAATAGAAAGTGATGATGATGATATATATACACACACACAACACACATACACCCATACTAACGGGATCATGTATTGGCATTGCATGAGCTTAGAAATGAAAATGTTATGTTAAGAACAATTATTATAATAGGAAAAATAAAATAAAATGGAAGATTTATCATAGGTTGAAAGGGGTTGAACACAGTAAGCATATACATGATGAAGTTGTTAGTTCTTCATTTTGATCTGAGTTGATCTTTCATAATTGCAATTCAATAGTAAGAGATCATTTGACTAACCTCTAGTGCTGAATGATAAGCTGCATTCAAATAATTTTAGGTTTTAGTTGCAGACGATGTCTCTTGCATTATGTTGGTAGTTAATTGTTGAGATGAAGTTTTCTCTTGGTTATCCCACCATGGACTCCTCTTGCATTCAAGCTTATAGAGAACCACTCTAGTGCATTTTAAGAAGGATTAAGAGAGGTTGGGTCATCTAATCGTCCTTATTCGAAGCCATAATGCCATTTCTTCGTAAGTCATCTTAAATCCATGAATCAAACTCTACCAGCTATATTATTAGCCTAAGGAGTCAAGGCTAAGCTATTATGAGGCTTGGAGTACAGAATAAAATAAATTTATGTTGGTCAATTCAACTAAACATGTATTATCAAAGAAACCGATTAATTAAAAAAAAAGGAAAACAAAAGAAAAATAATTGAGTAGGGAAACCTGGCTGAAGTAATTATGGAACTTGTGATGAAGGAGAGTAGCATAGGAATTCGGGTTACGTGAGTAAACATCGACCTTTTTTCTTCTTATGATATCATCTGCACTAAGACATGTGTTTTGATAGAAGTCTTATAGCATTTGCGCTTGTTTTTCCATTGTCGATTGCAATACAAATGGTGGATATGAAAGGAAATCAAGAGGAGGAGAAGAGTTCAAGTTCTACCGGATTCCACATTGCACAAGTAGGGAGGTGGTGAGGACGTGGATCACCCATTTATATTTCAAGAACGGCGACACAAAAACTATATTCATGGCTTATTAACTTTAAACTCTTTCAATCTTTCAATTTGATTCATGCCTATCCTTAAACTTTATAGCATTAACAAGATATCTATATGTTGGATGGAGGAAAATTTAATTGGAGAGCAACAACTAAGTTTTGATCAATTTTGTTGTATTTGGTTTTCTTTATTTAACAAAATATTTACTTATTCATTCCAATTGTTTTCCTTTTTCTATTAGGTTTAACTTAGATACTTGTAAGTGGAAAGTAAAGCAGTAGAATATTCCCATTCTTATACCCATAAAACAAACATTCAATGTAAACTTACCACAATTTGCATGTCACAAGTAACTATCACTTCTAAATTTTTTAAGTATTTCCAACTGAGAAATTCTTAGTTTCAAACATTCAATTCTTACAAATAATCTTTATTAGTTGATCTACTATATAACTATGCAATATCTAGGGGGGGGGGGGGGGGGGGGGGGGGGGGGGAACTATGCATATAGAAACCAATCTTATTTTTTTCTCTTATAGACAATTAACAACTACCAAAATTAAAACCTCATCAATGCATAATGTATATGGAGTACCATTTTTTTTTTTTAAATGATGTGGACTGATAGAGTGTTGGATAATGATAGTAATGATGATAATACAATAAATAATTATGAACAACACCACTAAGACCATTTATGAGGATAGAAAGCAAGAGAAATCACACTTATAGTTTCAATGACGCCGCCCTTGTCCTACAAATAGTTGCTTTTCGCCCTCTTCATCTCTCAACTTAGATTTTGTTGCATTCATAGATACTTCTCTTCTTCCCTTACCCTTGATTTCCTTTTTAATTCACCTCTTTTACTGCAATAGGAAATGGACACACAATTGAAATTGCATAAGGACTCCTAATATACATGTAGATGCAGAGGACATCATTAGAAGGAAATGGCCTATAATCAACTCTTACTATGCATTGTTCGCATTGAACCAAAAAGAAAGCTCTCTTGGATGGGAATCACAATTGTTTACTAGTAAGGAATTGCAATTTCTTTTATGAGAAAAATACAAGAATGGATCCTCCAAATATATATGTATATTTTCTTAATTTACAAATCAGTTATTGAAATTATTTATATTTTTGAAATACCTTATGACATTATTATGTTATCATTTTTTTTTATTATAATCTTAACCATTAGAGTGCACGTAGTAGCATCTTATGGAAGTAAACTTAGAAAAAATTTAGAAAAAGTAAATCATAACATCCTAGAAAAAAGAATACAATTCTAGATAAAAAAAAAAAGAAAGAAGAAAAACCACATCTAGCTTAAATAATAAGATTTAAAATAAATCTACAAACTTATTCTAGTTTGCATCATAGTCAAAATACAATGTAGTATAAAATAGCATAATTACATAATGTCGACACTTAATTCTTCAGTTTTGAAAGGACAAAATTAGAATAACAAGTGTTCATTAGTGTTGATAAAATGCTTATAAATTAACCATTGAGATTATCTAGATTTTTAATATTTCCTATGACTTCATTATAATGTTATTTTCTTACTTGTAATCTTGATCTTGAATTACATGTGGAAGCATCTTAAAAGAATAAACTTAACATAATTCAGAGAAAGTAAATTAAGAAAATCAAAATCTAAAGAAAATATAAAAGAGTAAGTAAGGTACAACACAAGAGTTACACAAACAATAAAAAATAAATAAAACTATATTGCTAGATTTGTCCCTTATCTAATGATGCTGCCTCGGCTTTTATGTTTTCATGTGATATGAACAAGTGATTTCAATAAAATCATCAATTCAAATGATAATGTTGAATATAACTAAACGAATGATGAGGTGGAGATATTGAGTAGGTCTAAAATTAGATTTGAGCTTTATAATAAATTGAATTTAGTAATTTTAGAAGGATTTTTTGTTTAAATAGTTTATGCACAATAGTATTTCACGATCTTCGTTCATATTCCCACAATGTGTGCATCAATTCCTTGATGCTATTTATCAATTAAAGTAGGAATTACACCCCACATTATTTATTATCAAACATGTAAAGTAATGGCAAGAATTCTTATATTTTGAATCCATCCTTCAATCTATTTCATTCCACCAAATCGGTATATAGAAATTTTTATATGATTTTTCATAAGAAAAGAAGCAATCTAATGCAGTATAACAAGAGTAGACAAATTACAAAATACAAAAATCATGAAAAAGTGTGGAAATTAACTAGAAAATGGTAATTTAGATAATGAATATACTTAGAATGAAAGAAATCACCACAAAAAAAACAAAATACGTTATTTAATTTTTGAGAAACAGTAAACTTGAAAGAGGATTGATGGCCTCACACTGTTGAGAAATTTAGATGATGGCCTCATATGATCAATGATTATGTTCTCATACCATGCTATGATCTATAATGCTACACTTTATTTAGGATGAAAAAAGCATCACACCTAATTTGAGAGAAAGTAATTTTTCATTCATCTAGTGTCTTCATTCATACTAGGATCCATTCAATTTATAAGCTAAAATAAAACCTTTATGGAGGAAAGAAGGAGAATAACAAAAAGGGAAACTAAAAGATTTGATGCCCTAGAAATAAGACATTAATCTAACCTAATCTCAAAAATAAGAATCCAAATCTAATTAGATCTTAGAAAGAACGAAAAGAAATCTAGATAAAGATAGACATACTAGTCTAAATAAAACAAAATTAAATAAAATCTACTTACTTTTTATGGTTCGCACCAATATCAAAATGTTATATAGTGTGAAACTAAGGAAAAATTAACAAGTAGCTTTTAGAAAATTTCATAACAATATTATTATATAATTACATAACTACATTTTTCCATTTATTGAAACTCTAATATTGAGTTTGCTTCCTAATAACAAAATGATAGATAAGATAGTTGTAATTATGCAAATAAATAAACAATGATAATAATAAATACAAATCAATAGTGATAATAATAGTGCCGGCCTAATTTTATAACATCATATATTCTTGTAACATTAAAAGGCAATATTCAAAGTTCTAGCATGTAGCAAGTTATATAGACTCTTTTTATAACTATGAACATAGATGTTTTTATTCATAAGTATGGCTACTTAATTTTCCTATTGTGAAATAGTTAGCATCTTTATAATAGTTAATTTGATTCATTTTTATACTTTGCATTATTAAATGAAAGTTTCCGTTTTCAAGATATTGATTTGTTTTAGCTTTCAACAATATTATATAATGAATACCAATTTATTATAATATTCAAATGATGTATTTTCTCCAAATATTTACAAAAAAAAAAGGCTAAAACCTTTTTCTTTTTAGGATGAAAGCTAAAGCACTTTTTTTAGTGTACATATATATTTATGTAAATGATTTTTTTTAAGCTTTCTTATTATATCTAGATTTTGATTTAAAACTTTTGATAAAAAAATTTATTAAATAATTAAGATTACAACAATGTGAAAATTATCTCCCTTAACAAGGTTTTAACACATGCAATAATCAAAATGGTTTATAAACTAAGTCACGTGATTAATAACTTTCAAAGGTCTAAAATACATTCATCATCGTATGATAAAATTGTATTACAGTTAAAAATAAAGATTTTAATAAATAAACTTGTAATGGATAGCTTAAGCACCCCTAAATTATTAACATGATTGAAGAATTGCAATAAAATACAATGTATTTGCATATGTGAATACATAACAAGAATGGGTGCCTTAATTACAATAAGATATATAATTTCTTATTTTAAATCTTAGAAAGCATGACCTCTTGAAAATGTGAAAAGGTTTATAAATAATCGATTTCCATAATCATTGTGTCTATTAGATTTCTATTTATAGACA
This sequence comes from Laguncularia racemosa, assembly GCA_037954665.1. Lineage (NCBI taxonomy): Eukaryota > Viridiplantae > Streptophyta > Magnoliopsida > Myrtales > Combretaceae > Laguncularia > Laguncularia racemosa. The sequence goes on from JBBMOL010000307.1 coordinate 294,659, forward strand.
ATTTGAAATTAAACTTCCTTTGATAGCGAAAAAAACGATAACAATATAATAATCAATACAGTAAAATTATAAAAAAAATCAAATATAAAGAAATATTAAATCACCAATAATAGCAATCACCATCTATAATTATAAATGAAGATTTAGTTCACCATAGTGATATGCTATAATCATCTAAATATAAAGATGTTTACTATCATTGTTATTTTCCTAGATAAAAGTTTGATATAATTAATTTAAGGTAAAAGAACTATAACAAGCTAGAAATGTTATTACAAATTTTCAAGAAACAAATAAAAGGTCACTAAACCATAGCATACATATCAAAAAACATGTCTATGGAAAATGAAAACCATAAGATGTTTGAATAAACATTGGTTTGAATAAAATGATTTCAATTTCATGTTAATACCTTATACAATTATGACCATGTATGTAAAAATATAGATATATATACATCCATAGCTATAAAGACAATAATGGCATTAATGAGCTAGTATAGTATTGAACAATGAGGTCAACAATAATAATTTAAATAGCAGAACCCACCATGATGTTATTCAATAACACATAAATGCATAGCACATAATGCCTAATTTTGTGTTCATGGATGTTAATATGTTATAAGTATTCTTTATAAGAGACATAGTAAAACTAATATGTTATTATTATATCTAGCTAATAATTATAAATCATTACTGAATTATGTAAATTTTTTACAAAAAAAGCTTATGGAAACAACACTATTATAAGATACAACAACTTTGTTAATAATAACTCTTGTTAATAAAATATAAGATGTGCACGCATCTTATTATAATTTTATATTTAATATGATGTTTTCAAAAGGTTATGTGTTGAAATCCTATATAGATTTTGTATTTAATAAAAGTAAAACTACACACACACATAACACATATATATACATATATAAACATTGATACCAGTCTTCCTACTATATAACTTTAACTTATAGGCAAGTGCACATATGGATTCTATATTATAGTGGATAAAGATTTTTGTTGATCCACATGGATTATGAGTACTAGTAATTACCATTTCTCAATTAATTTAAACAATAAGAAATTTTTAAAGAGAAATAAAATAAATAAGAATAAAATTAAAGAAAGAATAAACAATAAAAATATTTCAGGTATTAACCCCCCTAAATTACTAGAATTCCCAATTATTATTAAATTCTTATTTTATTTTTAAATTTGGGGGAAATTCCCAATTTTTAAAAAAGCTCTCTGAGTCATTAAATCCAATTTTTGGTTAAAAAAATTGGAATCTCTTCTTAAAATTAAAAACCCCCCAAAATTGCTTACATTCGATTTATAAAATTCCATTTTAAAATTGCCCAATTTAGAAGATTTAGTTTCTTTTTAAAGATTGCATGCAAATTTTTTAATTATGAGCCATTTTTTAAAAAAAATCTCTAATTTTTATATAAAAATAAAATTTAAACAATATTAGCAATTTTAAATCGAAAATAAAAAAAACTAAATTAACACAAGAATGATAAAATTTCATTTATAAAATCAAAAAAATTTGCATTTTTTTGGGGTTAACGTCCAAAAAATTTAAAAAAATTTAAAGCTATAAAATTTAAATCTAAAAAAAAAGATAAAAAAGAAGCATAAAAAAAGCTTAAAAATTAAAATATAAAAAGCTATTCAATCCCTAATCTAATTCTAATCTTAATTTTAATTTTTTTTTAAATCAATTTTCCTAGGGTTTACTCCAATTTAATCTATTATTTACAAAAAATAAAAAACTTAGCCTTTTTTGTTGGTTTTTTAAAAAAAATTTTGGGGGTTTGGGTTTTGGGTAAAATAGATATTTTAGTTTTCTTTAAATTTGATTCAGCCTTTTGATCTTTCCCTTTTGTTTTAAAAATTATTGTACAAAATATAGTTTAAAGTTGGCAAATTTCTTCACTTTTTTGGGGAAAAATTTTTGCAGTTTTTTGTGAATTTTCAAGGGCAACCGTGATCCTCAACGTGTTTTCCAATGGTAATGGAATTTCCTTGTTTCCCAATTTTGTGGATTATTCTGTTTTTTTTTTTTTAAAATTACTTTTTCATAACTTTCCATCTTAAAAAAAAATTTTTTTTTTTTTCAATTTTTAAAAAAATTTTTCTTTAATTCATAAATTGAATTTAAACAAAAATTAAAATATAAAGTGTTAAGTGTAATTTTCATTTAAAATGAAGAAAATTTAAAAATAAAAGGTTTTTAATTTATAAAAAATAATTATACATTAAAATCTTTACAATTCCCTACACTTGAGTCTTTTTTTCCTAAAATAAAAAAAATTTTAAAAAGACAAGGACAAAATTTTTTAATTGTATTAAATAATTAATTTCATAATAAATTATTTTTCCCTCAAACCCTTTTTTTTTTTTTTTTTTTTAAATCTGTTAATTTTATAAATCAAATTTGGTTTTAAGGTTAAATTTATGAAATTAAAAATTTATCATGCTATTTAAAAAAAATTTACAAATCAAAATATACTAGAAATTTTTAATCAAGAAAAGGTTTTTTTTTTTTTTTTTTTAAATAATTTTTGTATATACTCCCCCTTTTTTTTCCCTTTTACTTGTGTTAAAAATGCAATTTTTTTAAGGAGAATTTCATTGGAGAAATGGATGATCTTGGCTACTGTTTTAAGATACCTTCCAACCCCTTTTTAACTCCTTCTTATTTTATTTTAGTTCGTTTTCCTAGACTTTTTCTTAACCCATTAAAATATTTGGGTCAAGGACCCCAAATCCTATAAGTAAAAGGGTTACCCTGAAAAGGGCCCCCGCGGGGTTATTATTCCATTTAACGAGGCCCCCTACTAAAAATTTTTTTATTATTTTTTTTTTTTTTTTTTTTTTTATGACTTAAAGAGCAACCCCGGTTTTTTAAACAAAAAGAGTTTTTAAAAAACCTTTTGACAAAAAGGGGGTGTGCCCCCTTTTTGGGGCTTTTTCTTTTGTTTTTTGTGTCCTGAAATCATCCTTAAAAGTACCAAGTCGGGGGAAAAAATTTTTTAAATTTTAAAAATTTTTTTTTTATAAAAAATAAAATACTTTTTTAAAACACAATTTTAAACATGGGATGAAATTGTGGACAAAGTGGGGTTTTGTCAACATGCCCAAAACACGACTATGTTACAGGGCTATATCTCTGGAAAGGAATTTTTTAAAAAAAAACCGGGGTACAACGTAACTATGCTTTTCGTTTTTATATTATATAAAAATTTTGTTAAAAACCCCTAGATATTTTAGATTTTTTAAAAATTTGAAAAAAACCTTTTTTGATCTTTTCTCCTTTTGCCATTTATAAAAATACTAAATATTTATAAATTTAGATTCGTACCCTTGGAAAATTTTCCCTCTTTTTTTTTTGGTTTTAAATTTCTAGTAAATTCTAGAATTTTTTTGGGGTGGAATTTTGGGTGCAAAAATGGGTTTAACTTTTTTTCCCCGTGAAAAAAACATTTTTTCCCTTGTTTTTTTCAATTTTTTCGAAATTTTTTCTAGTTTTTTTTTGGCAACTTTTCCCCTAGATTTTCCCATCTTGAAAAAAAAATTCTTTTTTTAAACTTTCAAAAAATTTTTTATTTTTTAGTTAAATGCCTGATGTAACCCCCAAACTTGTCAAGAATTTCTTTTTTTAAAAAGCCCAAAATTAAACCCTTTTTAATCAAAAAAAACAAAGGAATTAAAAACCCTTAAAATCCCCCAAAATTTGCCTTTCCCTTTGGGGTAAAACTAAGGGGAAGTGTTTAAAAAAACAAAATAAAAAATTTAAAAAGATTATTCCCCCCAAAATTGGGTGACTAGAAAAAACAAATGGAAAAAAGGGGAGGGAAAAATTTTTATGTCAATCTCCCTTATTTTGGGACACCCCCTTAAATATTTAAAATTTTATTTTATATTTTTTAAAAAGTTATAATATAAAGAAAAGGTAACCCCCAAAAAATGTAAAAAAAGGGGGGAAAAGGGGTTTTTTTTTTACATAAAGGGAAAAAAATTTCCCCAAGGTTAACCAAAAGACCCCCCTTTTTATTTTTAAAATGTGTAAATAGAAAGGGGGAAAAAGGGGGGAAAAAAACCTCTAAGGGGTTTAAGGGGCCCCCAAAAAGATCTATCGACCTTTATAAGGAAAAAGGAAAAGGACTTAAAAATTTCTGATTACTACTTTGTTGTAAAAAGGGGGAAAATTTAAACCCTTTCCCCCCCATCGTTTTTTTTAAAATTGGAAAACCCGAATTAAAGACAAGACGAAACGAACATGAGAATAACAAATCAATGATTTTTTTCAAAAAATTTTTGATGAATTTTTTAAAAAACCAAAAATTGTTAAAAACTACTTTTTAAATTTTTAAAAATTAAGCTTTTTTTTTAAGGGGATTTAGGTTAAAAAAAAATTTTGGGGAAAAAAAAAAATTTAGGATTGGGGGGGAAAATGGAGCAAACAGGGTTAAGTACATCCCCGTGTATTAAACCCGCCCTAAATGCTATATGTGAAAAGGACGGCCCAGATTACAGTCGTGTTTTGGGTTTTGGGGAAAACTTTAACCGGCGGTTTCCCTTGTGTTAAAGGGGTATTTTAAAAGGGGAAAACCCTGTATAGAAGGGTAAAAACCCCTTTTCCTACATGCATAAGGGATTTTAAAGGTGCAGACTTAAACTATCGAATTTTTTAAAAATTTTTTATTTTTTTTTAATTTCAATTAAAAAACTCCTAAAAACCAAATAGTGTAAGTTTAGAAACTCTAATAGTTTAAAGAAAATTTAAAAAAATTTTTGGGTAACTCTTGTTATTTTCTAAAAAGGATTATTATGTTGTTTAGGTCGAGTCAAATTTTTTAAAATTTCCCCCTTTCCCAAACCCATTAACTCCCCCCCAAATTCATCTAAAAAAAGACCTTTTTTTTTTTTGGAATTTGTTTTTTTTGGGGTTTCCCCCCCAAATGTTTTTTGGAAAAAATAAAAAATTAAATACGGGAGGGGAATTAGTCTTTTTGGGGGCCCTGTGAGTTTTTTCCCTTTTTTGTTTTTAAAAAAAGGGGAAAAAGGGAAAACCAAGTTTCAAAGCCCGGGGCCCCCCTTTTTAAAACCCTTTTTGGGTTCCCCCCTAACCCCCAAAAATTTTTTCCCCTTTTAAAAATGTGCTTCTTTGGGTTTTTTGTTATTTTTATTTTTTTTTAAAATTTTTTTAAAAAAATGATTTTTCATTTTTTTTTATGGGTGCCCCAAATGGGTCCCTACTTTATGCTATTAGGATAAAACAAGGGGTTCCCCTTTTTTTAAAAATTTTTAAGTTTTTTTGTAAATTTTTAAATTTTTGAAAATTTTTTTGTTTATGTTTTTACCTTTTTTGGGGGTTTTTTCAAAAAAATTCTAACCCAAAGTTTAAAATTTTTTTTTTAAAAATGATTTTTGGGAAAAAAAAAAAAAAATTTTAATTTTTTTTAAAAAAAATGTTTTTTTAAAGTTCAAAAACCCTCATTCATTTTTTTTTTGGATTTTTATTTTTTTTTAGTTTTTCCTTTAAATTTTATTTTTTTTAAGTTTTTTGTGTTTTTTATGATTTTTATGTTTTTTGGGGTTTTTAAAAAAAATTTTTATTTTAATTTAAAATTTATCCTTTTTTGAAAAAAAAAATTTTTTTTTTATTTTTCCAAATTTTTTTTTTTTTTTTCTACATTTTTTTTTTTTTTTTTTTTTATTTATCTATTTATTATTTTTTATTTTTCATTTTTTTAAAAATTCAAAAAAATCTAATTTCCCCTTTTTTTCTATTTATTAAAAATAAAAAAAAACCAAATAAAAAAAAATAAAAACAAAAAATAAAAAAATTTTAAATTAAAATTTTGGGAATAAAAAATAAAAAAATTAAATTTTAATTTTTAAATAAAAAAAAAACCGGGGAAAAATGACATGGGGGGCCCCGGGTCGGTAGGGGGTCGAGTGGGGTGGGTCAAAATGGGGTAGGCGTTTGGGTTTCGGATGCGGCAGGGGGAGGGGGCCCCGTTCAGGGTTTTTCCCCGGGGGCCCTTTTTTTGCACGGGTGGGGGGTTGTCGAACCTAGTTTCTGGGGTGCGAACCAAAATGGTGGTGGGGGTTTTCACCCCCAAAACCCCCTTGGGGGGTGGTTAAAACCCCGGGCCCCGGTTTTGCTTCGGGTTTTGGGTCTCCTCCGATGCTCCGATTTCATCTTTTCACTTTCTCCAATTTTTTCGTTTTTGGGCTTCCCCTCCTCCTTTTTTATGGGGTGGGGAAACCCCCCTTTTGGGGAAATTCAAATCACCCGTTTTGGATAAACCCCAAAAATTTTTTTTTTTTAATTTGATTTTACCCTGGTGATTTGTTTTGATCTTTTGTTTTTCTTTGTTTTTTTAGGGTTTGGCTTTATTTTGACAAAAATCTAAAGAATTGAAAAAAAATGATCAAATTACCTTCGTCAAACTTACCCCCGGTTTCTCGCGTCTGCCCGGGTAAGGAAGTGATCACCCCGGATGAGCGTTTTCTCTGGGCCAATCACCGTGCCACGTGGGGGGCTCCAAGGAAAAGAAGGAAAAAAATTGCCGAGCGACGGGGGGGGAATTCGAACTCGCGACCTTCGCCTTCACCGGCCCCAAAAATGCACGCACGGCAGCTGACTGGCCCATTTTCCCGTTTTTTTTGTATCCAAATTGCTTATATGCAATGCGTTTTTTCATTTTTTGTTTTTTTTTGAAATTTCAAAAATTTTGTAAAAATTATCCCTTTATTATTATTTTTCCGAATCATTTTTCAAAATTGAGTGTTTTCCTTTTTATTCATATTTTTTTGAAATTTTTACAATTTATACTAATTAGGGAAAATTGGGAAAAAAATTAAAGATATTGGATTGTTTTTTTTTTGAGATTATTGACTCCTACGGCAAAAGGGGTGTTTCAGTGCCCCCTTTGGGGAAAAATTTGAAAAACTTAACAAAGATAAACAAAAGACCCCTTTTTGGCCTCTTGAATTGGGGTTTTGGTGGAAAATGCCCCAAAGGTATAACCCTCGTTAAAGATTTCCAACAATTCGGGAAGTTCCTTCCCAAAAAGTCTTTAGGGGCGACTAATTGGCGATGGGACATGTCCCCATCATTGTGTGGAATGTATGGAAAAATTTTATAGGAAGTGTCTATTAGACTTGAAACCCTTGGAAAGAAAATTTACTCGGGAAAGGTCCTTTTGAGCTGGCTACTTGTCAAAGAAGCGTCTTGTTAGACTTGCAACTGTTTGGGGAGAACTTTTCCCAAAAAAGTTTCAAGAGTGCTAAGGGGAATTAGGAAAGTGCCCCTCTGGGGACAAACCCTTTGAATTGAATCCCTCAAAAAGTGCCCCTTTTTGGGTGACAAATGAGGAAAAAGATTTTTTTAGGAAAGTGCCCCCCTAGGCTGACTAACCTTTGAGGGATTGTCTCAAAAGTCCCCCCTATGGGTTAACCATGAGAAAATTTTTTGGGAAAGTGCCCCCTATGGGCTGCCCATGAGAACAAATTTTTTGGAAAAGGGCCCCCCCTATGGGCTGCTAACCGGGAATTGAATTTGCTCAAAAAGTGCCCCCTTGGGGCCCATGAGGAAAAAGTTTTAGGAAAGGCCCCTTGGGCTAACTAACCTAGGTTTTAAAAATTGTTAAAAAAGTGCCCCCTAGGGGCTGCCCATGAGAACAAGTTTGGGAAAAGTGCCCCTAGGGTGACAAACCTGGGTTTGAATTGTCTCAAAAAGGGCCCCCCATGGGCTGACAGAGTAAAAGTTTTAGGAAAGGCCCCCTATGGGCTAACAAACTGGAATTGAATTTGTTAAAAAGGCCCCTAGGGGGCTGCCATGGAAAAAAGTTTTGGGAAATCCCCCCCTATGGGCTAACTAATGGATTGAATTTGCCTCAAAAAAGTCCCCCTATGGGCTGACCATAAGGACAATTTTTGGGAAAAGTGCCCCCATGGGTGATTAACCCTAATAAAAAAATGATTCTAGGAGGTCTTTATAGAGACCTTGGAAGGATTAGGGAAGTCCCCCCCTTTTTGGGTGACTCCCTTATGATGAAAATGAGGGCAAAAAGGTGCCCATTGGGTAACCTTGAGAGATCTAGGGAAGTGCCCCTTTTTGGGCTCCACCTTATTTAAAAGGGGATTTCAGAAAGGCCCACTACGGCTGACTATCGTACTTTTGAAAATCTTTTCGGCCCCACCTAAATGTGTGATGCCCTTTTTTACATATTATTTTTTTTAATGTGCTTGTCAGTTTTATTGTGGATCAACCAAACAACCGCCCTTGGGCGGGGTTTTCTTCTGCTTCATTTTTTATTTGACAAGGGGCGACAATTTGAGGCTCCCTTTCTTTATACACAACGCCTTTTGACATAATGTTTTCCCAATAACCCCTGTTTTAAAGCTAAAAAATAGTAGGATTATATCACAAAACCCTATTAAGATTCATTTCATTTTTTGTGTTTATCTTTCATTGGTGAAATGGTGGGGAATGTGTTTTAAAAAAATTTGTTTTTGGGGGGAAAGATTTTTGGGTTATTGCCATTTGGGGTTTAACTTTTTTGTAAAAATAAAAACTCGATCAACAAAAATTTTTTATCGAACATTGGTTTCTAAAAAATTTGGGAAAATTTCAATTCCCTTTCCTAAGGGTAGACACTTTACAAATTTGTTAAGGGGTTCTCTTTGGCATCCTCTGATTAATATCAAAAACCTCTGACGAACCTTTTTTTACCCCCATAGGGGCCTTCATAGTTTGGGGTGAATTTTTTTGGTGTCTTGGGCATTCGGGAAGGGAACCCTTTTTTTGTACCCCTCCCCCTCTTTAAAGTACCGAGTCTCATTCTTGTTTAAAAACTGGGCCATTCTTTGTTGATAAAAGACCAGAATAATGGTAAGTCTTCTTTTTACAACAGATTTAGTGATCAAGCCCTTCTTTTCCCCGTCTGATTCGGTTAAAAGAGTTTCTGAAAGATTTTTGAATGATGTTCTCAACTTCAACTGGGGCACTGCTTCAGTACCATAAACCAATGAATATGGGTAAATCCCGTAGTGTTCTTATTGAGTCCCATAAACCATGAAACAAAAAGGTAAATTTCATGCAATCTTTGTAAGTTGTTGTCATTTCTCGATGACTTTTTTATATTTTTTTTATTCTTCTACTGCCCCTTATTTGAGGTCGGTAGGGGTTGAATTTCGGGGGTTTATGTGGATTTTTTGACATAAACCTGTCACGATTTTTTGTTGGAAATTTTACCCTTGTCGGGATGATAGACTTTGGAACTCCTGGGTATTAGCCCCTTTTTTTTAAAAAGGGGGACTTTATCCCTTTTGTAACATTGGTATATGATAAGTTCTACCCATTGGTGAAGTAATCAATCCTACTGTTAAATCTATGGCCGTTGGATGTGTTGGAGTGAAGGTCCTATTAGTCGATTCCCCAATGGGGAAAACCATGGTGCGGATAACAGTGTAGTGTTTTGGCGGAGCATTTATCCCGGGTTTTCGAATTTCACAGATGACAGTGCTTGACAAATTTTTTGCAATTGTTCCATGGTCAACCCAATAATATCCTAAACCCCATGATTTTTCGGGGGTAAAAGTAGATTCATATGGGTCCACATATTTTCTGTATTCCTTATCAGTTGCATGTTCATCTTTTCCACACTTCAAAAAGGTGGGATCAATGATCTCTTGTAAAGTATGGACCCACTTATAGGAAATGGTTTTTTAACCTTTTGAGTGTTCTTTGGTCATTCTTGTAGCCATTTGGGGTATTTACCTTCTTGGGGAAAGGTCTTGAAAACGTGTACCAGGGTTTGTTATCTTTTTATCTTTTCCCTTGTTAAAAATTGGGGGCCGACTTTCGTGCCCATTTTCATCGGTTGAACTTGGCTCCCCCCTGTTATCTGGAAAATTTGATGCTATGTGGCTAGTGCATGCAATGATTCTGAGTTCTCGGGGTGTTTAAAATGATTGCCCTTTAATTCCTCAAATTTGCTCTGTAATTGTTGTGATATGGTACCGATTTTTGGGTCTTTACTTGTATTCCCCTCTTGTCTTGTATGATGAGTGTGAATCCCCATATACTTTTTAAATTTCCGGGTTTCCCAAATTGGGAGGGCCCTTTTGAGGGCCAAAAATACAGCTTCTATTCTGCATATTTATTGGTATAGGGGAAAAATAAGTCTCGTCGCTCAAATTTAGTGGTGGGATATCAAAACCGCCCCCCCCACAACTGAATAATTACGGTCCATCAAAAAAAAATTTCCATTTAGGGTTCTGTCTATCCAAAGTCTTCTAGGGGTATTTTTCCCCTGTTTAAATTTTCATCCGAAAATTTTGGCCCCGTAGTTCTTGGGGAAACTTCCGACAGGGTTTTTTCCGCCAATGGTCGGCTAAAGGTTGTCCTTTTATTGAGTTTGGTTCATGTATGTGATGTCGAACTCGTAGGGATTTGCCATTGAGATTCTCCCATCAAAAATGGTTTCTTGCCGTATTTTAAGGGATCATGTTTGTCAGGGTCAATATGGAAAAAAAGGGGTTTCTGCCTTTGCGGTGCATACCCAAAATTCGACAAAAAACTCCCTTTTCCACCCCTGGTACCTATGTTCCCCCCCTGTGAATTTTTGCCGTAGTATATGGAACGCTCTCTTCCTTCATTCTTTCTGCCCCCGAACATCCCATGGGTTGGGGGTATTGTGAGGTTAAGAAAAAGGGGTTTCCTTGTTTCAGGACTATCAAGACTGGAGGTTTTTTAAGGAGTCTTTGATTGTCCTGAATGCCCCTTTGCATTTGTTGTCCCATTCTATGGGGTTTTTCTTCAACAAAGGAATAGTGGCCGGGATTTTTTCGGGTGACTTTTGAGATAAACGAGCTTTAATTTAATCTTTTAATAAGCTTCTTTCTTCTTTTATGGAGGTGGGGAAGGTAATCTAAATGATTCCCTTGCGGGTCGATTCTAAAGCCCCGGCTTATGACAAACCTTAACAATTTCCCCCTTGGACCCCAAAAGTACATTTTTCTGGGTTTAAATAAGGGGGGTGGAACTTTCTCAATATTTTAAAATTTTTTTCGGATACCTATATGGCTTTCCCTTCTTTGGGTTTGGCATATGTCGTCGCATATACTTCAACCTCACGATGCATCATGTCGTAAGTATGGCCCTGGCCTCGATACGTTGCCCCAGTTTTTTTAAACCCAAGGGCATGACTTTGTAAAGAAAAATTCCCCCCCCCTTTGTGAAAGTTGTTTAAGTTTTATCTTCCTCAGATTTTTTTTTTATTATTCCCGAAAACCGTCCCTGAATGGAAAGATGGTTTCCCCAGTGTTGTCTACTAGAACGTCAATTGAGGGGGGGGAAGTTTTCCTTTGGGTGGCTTTGGTTTAAGTCCCGAAAGTCTAGCTACGCGTACTTTTCCCTTTTTTTCATGGGGGATATATTTTCTACCCATTCTGGGGGTGGATACTTCAAAGACCTATTCTAGTAGTTTCTTGACTTTTCTTTTATTTTTAGTAAAATGTCAAGCCCAAATCTTTTCGTTTTTGTTTTTTTTGGGTTTTACATCTTCCCCGGGGGGGAAACCTGTGAATACTATTTACTGGTCAAACCCTGGATGTCACCATATGCCAGGCAAAAAAATTGCATATTTCCCTTTTTAGCCGATTATCTCATTTTTGCTTGACACTCAACTGGCCCCTTTTTTTAGGTTTTTTGGGTTTTCCATGCTTCCTAGATTTATGTATCCACAAATAGTCAACGAGATTCGCTTTGTTTATGTTTTAGCCAATTTTTTTGTATTTTTTTGTGGTCAAATATTACCTTAACAATGCCCAGCAGCGTTGGGAAAAGATATCAGGGTTTTTTCTTTCACCCGCCGAAATACCTATGTTCGTGGTAGGAGATCTGATAAAAAATGAAATCAATTTTTAGTAAAAGAAAAAAACAAATGCAAAGGAATTCGTAAATAGTTCCCTAAAATTGGTTTTAAAAATCTTTTTCTACTCTAGCTTTCCTAGGCTATGATAGGATAACAAAAACCCAAATTTTTGAGGCCCAAAGTGGTTTTACGTGCGGGGGGTTGATTTCCCTTGTTTTCGTCCTCCTCATTTTTTAGAGCTCTTGATAGTTTGCCTTTTGGAAAGATGTTGGAGAGGTGGGATGCCCATCTGGGTGTCGATCAGCTTCCCCTTCATTTGCCCCGGGGCCCCTTTTGCTGTTTTCTTTTGCGGCCGTAAGAATGTACCCCCGTCCCAAAAGTCCCGTGCTGCCCCCTTTAAATGATGCCCTCCTTTCTGGGCACCATGTTTACTTTTATTGAAAAACTCCAAACCCCAGGTCTTTTGAACCTTCTTTCCCCATTAAGGTTTTTTGGCAGCTCTTTGTTTGGTGTAATCTGTCGCCTATTTCGGTGACTATCTGCCCGTTTGCGATGAATTTGAACCTTTTGGGGGGACTAGAGGGGATGGCTCCGCCATTATCCAAGGTCGTCCCAAGAGTAAAATTAAAAAAATCTTGGGATATCGAGGGCTGGAAGGGGATGTGGAATATTTTGGGACCGATTTCCACCCGGGAGGTCACCCCCCCTACATGTTTTTGGACCCCTCAAAAGCTCTGACCCCTATGGGGTGGGTTTTATATTTTCTTGGATCGACCCCCCAATAAGTCGAGCGTTGCCAATGGGGAAACATTTAGAGATATCCATTATCGAAAATACCCGGGGGGACAAAGGGGTCCCCGACCCGACCACTCGAACATGGTTGGTATGTTGGTCTCCCCCTTTCCCCCAGTCCCTTTCCGGGGGAAGGTATTTGGTCCTTGCAAAGATCATCCACCCAACTGACCTAATTTGTCTGTAGCGATACCTTTCGGGACCTGATTTTTTCGCCTTTAAAGAGTGTTCCCTATGAGGGGGATGTTGTGAGAAGGCCCATGAGCGATATCGCGCTGGAACTTTATTTTAATTGTTTTCCCGTTTTTTATTCACTAGCCTTAACCATCTTCGTGAAGCGAAGTCCTTCTTCTCTTCTTCCCCTTTTTTTGGTGGGCGCTTCAGTCGGGCCCCTTTTTATTTTGATGTATAATCTCCCAAGCGGTGATGCCCCCCACTATAGGGGTCCTCTTGTTCGAGGGTGATGCGAAGGTGCAACTTTTTAATCCCCCACCGATATGGGAAGTTGAATACATATCTTTTTTTGGGTTTTCCATAGCTGATGTCCCTCAAGATTGTATAACCCTGGCTTCTGATGGAGTTTGATCGTGTTGTCAGTCTTCCCCTCTTTCCTTTTCCCAGTTGTCTTTTCCTTCTCAAATTTGGTCCCCCCTCCGTAGGGGGCCCCTTTTTAGTGGGGTATAAGAAAAGTTCACTAAATATGAAACTCCCCTGGATTCCCCAAAGTCCCCCGTTGGGTCCCAACTAAACCCCCTTCTTTTAATTGCGCCTTTGGTGTTTCCTTTGGGGTTGGTGGGATTCTTTTTTGTTCTCTGTCAAATTTTTTCCTTGGGGCTTCTTTGGGAGTTGACCCCTGACGTGTCTGTTGATGGGGGGCCTGTGATTTGGCAGGGGGGTTGGTGTTGCATTGGGTGCTGGGGGTTTATGAAAACCAATTGTATGATTCTTCATAAATTTAAATCTTGGTTTTGTGCCGGGCCTCCAGCACCTATCTGGGAAAGCCCTCCCGCCCCTGTGGAGTACACTTGAGGTTGAGTCGAAAATTCTTGGCTTTTATGGCGTTGGGGGTCTCGAAACTAATTAAGTTGTCGCCCTAAAAAAGCGAAGACTTGATGAGTGGGATGAGGGGGGGTTGGGTGAACTGCCCTTTGGGGCCTGACGGCCTGGTTTACCCCTGAGGGTTGTTTTAATGGGGTATCGTGGTCTGGAAGTCAAAGAGTCCCGGCTTTTTATGTTTACCGGGAATTTTCGTGCTGACTGTGGGCTCCTTAGCTTGTTTTGTCCAAAGGGCCTTTTTGTTGGTGCGCCCTAGGAGGATCCATTGTTTGGGGTTACCGTGGTGATGGCATTCCAATCCTATAGCCCGCGACCATTACCCTGCAAACTGGAAAGGTCTGGCTTACTAATGTGAAAGTGGGCTTGTCCCGGGATTACAAAAAATGGAGTCAATTTTTTCGTATCGGGGTTCCCCTGGCGGCCCGGGGTCTCCAACGCTAGCATACTCCTGGGAAAGGCTCACTGTCTTTTCCGGAGACTCCCCAATTTTTTTAAAATGGGGCGACTTTTATATTGAACTTATATTGATCAAAAACGCCCGGGCTAGCTTTTCCCAGGTGTTTACGATGTTGAAATCCAGGGGGCTACCAGACCAATGCAGGGCCTTGAGGCGTTGGAATGTCTGGAGCATAAGCTGGTCGATTGAGCATACTTGTATTTTCCGGGTTTTAAACCCGGTATGCATTTTGGGGGACCGGTCCCTTTATACTTTTCAAATTGGGGGCTTGAACTTCTCGAGGATGCCCTTCTCTGTTTGGGAGGGTTTGGTGATTCCGACCTGCTCAAAACGTCAAGGCCCCCAAAGGTTTCATCTTTTTCTGGAGGCTGGAAGGCCCTTTCTCCATCTCTTTCTGCCCCTCTTCCATTTCCCTCTTCAGGGCGTCAGAGGTTGGGCCCCTGGTTTCTTTGGGTCATATTCAAAAGAGGGTTAAGGTGGAATTGTTTCCCATATTCCGGGGTGTCCCTCCACTGCTTTTCCCTTTTTGGGCCCCTGAATACTCTTCCGGGGTTTGTGAGTGTTGGCAAGAGGCCCATGCTTTCAGTTAAAAGGTGAACCTGGGGAGCCAGTTTTTGGACTGTTTGTTCTAGGGACATGATCCTAGAGCCCCAGGGAGCTTCGGCTTGGTGTTTTGTGGTTGTCACTATGTTGGGCCATTTTTTGTTTTTGGCGTGTGGAAAAAGGGCTTGAGGGGGTTCGATTGTTTGGAAGTTTTTGATATTGGTTTGCTTTTATTTTTCTTTTAATGTAATGAATGCATGAATGATATGCATGGTCAGCGGGTGCTAAAATAAAAGGGTTGCAATGATGAAAGTAATATTGAAACTTTGTTTTATTAATATTGAAGTTTTAGAGTTCGTAACCAAAATAAAAATTACAAATAATCCTACTTCCGCTCTTTTTTTCTTCTGTTGTGGAGGCTCGACTTCCCTGAGACGGTCCAAATTTTTTTGACTTTTGGGTTGGGGCTTTCCCCAAATGCCTTCTAAACTTGTTCCTTTTGGGCGGGTTCTTTGAAAGGCCCTTCCAAATGTCTTTTATAATCTATATTTTAAAATATACCTCCTTTTGGGCCCCTTTAACCTCTCCAGGTAGATTTCTGTCTTTTGGGTTGACTTGTCTGGTTAGGTGAGTGATGTCTGGAACCCGATACGCTCTTTCTCCTGTCTGGTATAGTGGCGGGTTACAAACTCTTTGGTGGCTCGGTTTTTCCCACTTCGCCATCTAACTCCCCCAGGTCTACATTCGGGCTTTCAATTCTGGCTTCCCCAAAATGCTTTGACCTCGCCAGCTTAGCAAATTCTCGGCTACAACATGTTCGGATCTTGATACTCAAAGGGGGCTTCGGGAGGGCGATAAAATATATCTTGGATAGTACCGAATGGCGGGCCATGATTGGGTGTATCCCATACATCGCTGATTCCATTAAAAAGGGATGCTTGGAATTTCTACAGGTAGATGATTTTTTATAGCAAATCCACCCGGTGCCATAGAAAATTTTTCTGCACTGGTCCCAAGCACTCTACCCAACTGTGGTGGTAAGGGGTTGGGTAACTTTTCCTTTTTACAGAAATTTACCAAACCACCTGTTGGCTAGGGTTTTCCGACCCGTTCAGCCCGAAAAAATTTGAGGTGGTTACAAACCATATTAGCAGAAGGTTGAGGCTGGAGCGAAGGTCCCATGGCCCCTTTTTTTTGAGGAAGTTTAAATTCCCGGGTCGTTCAGCCCCTGAGCCGGGGGTGAGGGGTTTCCCCCTGAATTGGGTCCCAGCTCTGCAACCCTATATGAAATATAGAAGGTCCCCGGGGGGAACGTAGGGGGCGAAAGGTTGTCAAATGAAACGTTCACCTTCTCGTCTGTAAAACTTAGGGTCCCCCATAAAAGTCCTTTCATCCCCCTTGTTTTCGGGGGATGAACCAGGCTTTTAAATCATCCCTGGTATGCAATACCCCTTACAGTTTGCTAGGGCTTTATTGAGCCCTCTTCCAGATGTAGTAACTGCTGAAGGTACCAGCGGCCCAAAACCCCTAGGTCCGGATGTAGTCTGACCGGTTAGTGCTGGAGCCTGTAGCAACTGAGTGTATTCCCGGGTGGGGGGTGATCTCATGCGGCCCCAATAAAGAAGGGGGGGCTCAAATTTTCCCTAATTGAACATGGCCCGGGCAAAAAAGGGAGATTCACCTCTGTCTTTGTCGTGAGGGATGGGGCCGTCTTTTTTGGTGAAGGCCCGCTCCTTGGGTGTAAAAGTAAACCAATAGTCCCGTACCAATTTTGGGGCCAGAGGTTTGTACACCCGAATTTCTTTTGGGGGGGGCAGTCGATGATGCAGCCATCTTTTCAATAAGAGATAGCCTAGTTACAAAAAAACTACGAAAAATTACAGGGAAAAAAGGTCCTGACTCCAAGGACAAAATAAAAAACCATTACATTTTCATTCAATGTCAACCCCCTTTTGATGTTATGTATGCAAGTAGGTTGGTTCTAATTGGGCCCGAGCTCTATGGCCTCCCCCATTCTCGAAAAATGGATCTCAGGCCCTATCGAAGCTAGGGTAGGGAGCCTAATCGGTCCCCATGGTGAATCAACTAAAATTCGCCAAAAAAAAACACAATGGCTCCCCCTTCAAGTTTCTAGACGCTTTGGGTTTGACCGCAAACTACTCACACACACATATGCATGCAAACCCCCCATTTAAAAAAAAACTGAAAATTAACTATCCCTGAAAGGTTTAAAGAATAATAAATTTAAGCACATTTTAAAGAGAACAATTCGAAGATTCGGGTGGCTTAGCCCACTGGGATGGGTCCCCCGAGGAGTTTCCATCCTGTCGAGTCTAAATTTTTTATTCCATTCCTAATTGATCTGATAGACCCCATGCTCATCTAATGTTGTCCTCGGACTTGGTTAGGAAATTTTGTTTTTTATTTTTTGGGCCCACCCAAAATGTTTTTTGGGGGAAAATTGAATTAAGACTAAAGGAGCGGATTATTATAAATTTGGGCCATAGTCGACTTATTTCCTCTTTTTGTTTTTGTGAAAAAAAGGGAAAAGGGAAAAAACCGAGTTTTTTAAGTCCGGGGGTTAAAATTTAAAAACCCTTTCGTTCCACCTAATCTCCTAAAATTGTTCCCCTTTAGAAATGTGTTCATTGGTTTCTATTTCTTTTTTTTATTTTTTTGAATTTTTTCAAGAAAATGATTTTTTATTAAATTTTTTTGGGGTTTACCCAAATGGGGGCCCCGTACCCGCTATTAGGTCAAAAACTCGTAGTTCGCTTTTCTGAAAACTTTAAGTTTGTTTGTGAATTTTAATTTTGAATCCTTTTGCTTTATGTTCTTACCATTTTGGGGATTTTTCTAAAAAATTCTAAGCGTAAGCTTTAATCTGATTTTGAAAATGATTTTTAGGGAAAAACATCAATTTCCGATTTATTTGAAGAAAAGGATTTTTCTAAGTTCTAAAACTCATTCATTTTTTCTTTTTGAATTTTTATTATTTTTTATGATTTTCTATAAATTTTTAGGATTTTTGTGATGTTTGTGAAAAATTTTACCTTAAGTTAATATTTATCCTATTTTGAAATCTAAAATTTTATTGTTATTTTTCCTAATATTTTTTATTATTTTTCTACATTTTATTATTTTTTTTATTTTTTATTTATCTATTTATTATTTTTTTTATTTATAATTTTTCTACATTATTAAATTCTAGAAAAATCTAATTTCTACATTTTCCTATTTATTAAAAATAAAACATAAATAAATAAATAACTAAATAACAAATAATAAATTAATTTGGAATAAATAAATAAAAAAAATTAATTAAATAAAATAATAAAAATCCGGAAAATCCGACTTACCTGGATCTGGGTCGGTACGCAGGTCGAGTCAGTCGGGTCGAAATCGGGTTAGGTTGGATCGGTCGGATGCGGCGACGGAGGGTGCTCGTTCACGGCGTTCCGGCAGCCTTTTGCAGCGGGTGAAGTGTCGAATCCTAGCTTCTCAAGGGTGCTGAATCCAATGGTGGTGGTGGTTCAACTTCGGCCGGTGCTTCGCGGTTTTGGGTCTCCTCCGATGCTCTCCGATTTGCACTCTTTCCTCACTTTCTCTCAATTCTGATTCGTGTTTCGGCTTCCTCCCCTCCTCCTCTATTTATAGGCGTCCGGAAACCCTCTTGGATAAGCTCAAATCGGCCGATTTGGATAAATCTGAATTTCTTCCATTTTTAGATTTGATTTTATCCCGGTGATTTGATGTTGATCTACTGTTTTTCTTTGATTTATCTTATGGATTCGGCTTTATCTTGACAATAATCTAGAAGATTTGAAAAAAAATGATCGATTCCACCTTCGTCGGACTTGCTCCAGCTTCTCCTCGCGTCTGTCCGGGTGAGGAAGACGATCACGCGCGATGCACGCGTTTTCTCTCGGCCAATCATACGTTGCCACGTGGCGGCTCCAAGGAAAAGAAGGAAAAAATTTTGTCGAGCGCACGTGGGGGGATTCGAACTCGCGACCTTCAGCCTTCACACGGTCCCAACATGCATGCACGAGCCAGCTGAGCTGGCCCATTTTCCCGATTTTCTTTGTATCTCAAATTGCATATATACAATGCGGTTTTTCCATTTTTTTGTATTTTTTTGAAATTTCTAAAATTTGTAAAAATTACTCATCCTTTATTATTACTATTTCCGAAATCATTTTTCAAAATTGATGTGTTTTCCTATTTATTCTTATTTTTTTTGAATATTTTTACTATTCATACTAAATTAGGGAAAAATTGGAAAAAATTGAAGATTATTGAGAATTGATTATTTTTTGAGAATTATTGACTCGTAGGCCAAAAATGGGGTGTTTACATATAGATTTCAGCTTAGCTTAAGTTTAGGACCAAACATGCTTAAGGCTAGGATTCAAGATACGTGTAACTTATGTGTTTCTTGTGCTTTCTTTAAGTTAGTATGTATACATTGAAAAGGATTGAGTTTAAGACTAATTAAGGGTTTAAGCGTATGATGTTTGTGCTAAGCTCAACTTAGGGGGCTGTACTGGCAAATCCCTAAGGAGCACCTCAATGATCCTTGTGTGACATCGTCCCTAGTGGAGTCATACTTGGAAATGATTTGGGTTAATTTAAGTGATCAAGAGTATGGGGCTTGTAGTGGCAGTTCTCATAACCAAATTTAAGTGGCTTAAGTGATCATAGGTATGGGGCCTATAGTGGTAGTTCCCATCACTAATTCATGTTCCAGTGTTTAAGTGTGTTAAGTAGGTCATGATTACCCTATTGTTGTTTATATAATTAAATTATATCATGAAATGGTTGCTTATGTCTAAGTACTACATAATGCATGTGAATTATGTTTATGTTTGTTTATGCGTATGTGTTTGCGTTATATATACTGGGTATTAGCTCACTCCTTGAGAATATATATTTTTTAAGATGCAGGTATTAAGGGTGTTGATAGAAAATAAGCGAAATAATAGATACTTCTAGGCCAGGGTAACGAGAAAGACAATTTTGCAATATTAAAATTTTGAGAAATTTATGACAAAAAATTTAAAACATCATGATACGTTAATATTACTTTAATAATTTATGAATAACCAAAAACTTATGAGAAATAATAATAGGCTTTAAAGTAGAAAAATGAGGAAGACATGAAATCTGTTTGATAAGTATAACAAACAACGAGAAATAGATATTTAAAACACTTAGAAAGAATAATCATATATAAAGGAAAGGGATAACGAGCGTAGAATTTCAAATTATATGAAATACATTACTAAATATGTTATGAAATTGATATGCTCTAAAACCAAATGATACAAAATTGGAATGCTCTGATACCAAATGACACGGAATCGGAATCTAATCCTTTCACACAAATCAAATCGTCAATAACAATTTTAGGGTTTTCCTGTATTTGGTACTAACGAAGTAAAATCAAAGGATATAGATAAAATTACCAATCTATAGATGCCAAGATTGATAAAATTAAACAAATTCACAATCAAATCATAGAATAATAGAGACCACGTTCTATAAATCAATCACTAAGGTTAAATAATTCCAAGAATTCAATAACGATGTTCACCACAAATTCTATAGGGACTAAGAATCTAATAAGAACAAGTATAATATAGGGAAAACAAATTCTCAATATTCAAGAACTCTCTAAGAGGATTGATGGGAAAATTTCTAACACTGTCAACCTCTTTAGAACCCAATTTGGATGATTAACCAAATTGCTCATATTTTACCTTATGTCTTTATTTCTAACAAAATTTGAGAATAATCTTATAGGTACAATTATAATTCTCCATGGGATGCCAAAATGTCCTACAACTTCAGCTAGACACAGAACATTTTTCAAGATAACAATCAAAGACTCGCTGCGATTATTCTCTATTCTCAGGCATTGGATCATGAAGACTTATGTTATTTTATATCTTGTAAATGTTTATTGAACTATCTTGGTTGTAGTTTGGTTTTGGGACACTTTTATTTCTTTGTAACTTTCATTTAGGGTTAGCCACCTTAAAAGTGGCAAACGTGTAATTTTGAGCACTTTTTAACCCTAGGAGTAGCAAGTATAAATACTTGCTTAAGAGAGGGTTTGAGGGAGCTTATTTTTGCAGATCAAACACTACCTTTCACGTGAGAATTAGGGTTCCTAATTGTCATCTAAACTCTTATCAATTTCAATCCCAAGAGTTGAAATTGTGGCAAGTGCAACATCTTGAAATTGTGAGTTATATCAATTTCATTTTGTTGTGATTTCTTTTCTTCTCTGGTGTGTCATATCTAGGGTTGAATTGAGATAGTTCTTGGTCAGAAATACATATTATTATTCACAAATTCTTGTGTTTATTTGAAGTACTTAGCAATTGGATTCGGATCATTATTAAAGATTACACGTGAAAACGTGTTCTTCTCTATTGGAAAGGAATTCTTATAATTAAGGTTTTCTTTTGAATATGTGGATTATTTGCGTGGATTATATGAGATTAGAGTGTTGTTAGAAGATATTATCATTGTGGTATTATTACTATATCATTGGACATTTGGATTTCATCATATCTTCATTAAGGTTCACGTGATTTAGCTTTGTGGATCCGGTTTTTGCCTTGACTTGAGATTGTTTTTCTTAAGTCTTTTGATTGTGCTTCTTAGTGGAATTAGGCACATCATCTTTCCGGTATCAGAGCTTCATCATATTTGGATTTATTATTGATTCACATCTTAGTTGAAGAATCGGTCATAAACTTTGAGGATTTGATGCCATTGTTCATATGATTGAGACTAGTTTGATTGACATTGTTTAATTGTCTTTCAAATTGGTTTTCCATGTGCTTAATCTTGGATTTAGGCACATCATCTTTTTTGGTATCAGAGCGCTTTTTGGGAGAAGGGATTGGTTGTATTTGATTTCATGGAATTGATCATCAGTTAGGGTTGATCAAGTGAAAACCACAAATTGTGTTGTTGCTGTTGTTTTGAGAATGCGAAATTACCTTGGCTTGGAATATAATTTGCTAATTGTTGGAGTTGGTTTGGGAAGGTTGTTGCATCATTTTGTGGTCACTAATTTACGTGGAAGAGCAGAAGTACAAAGTGTTGTTTACTTTAGCAATTTTTGGAACTTGCAAAACTTACCAAAATCCTTGCCATAGCTTGTTGTGGCATGGAGAAGGAAGTGTAGTTTGTTGTTTTTGATTTCCATTATGTAATTCTGAATTGGTGGAGTACAATTTGCATATTGCATTGGGTTTTCATTAGTAAGGAATTATTTGAATTCAAAACATATGCAATTAAGTTGTGGGAGTTAATGATTGCTATTTGAATTTGAATTCATTGTTACCAATTGAGGAAGGCTTGCAATAAGTGAAGCTGTTTGAATTTCAAATTGAAAGTTGCTGCCTATTGTGGGATTCGGAATTCATTTGTGGAAAGTCACTTATTAGTCTTTTGTTTTCATTATTTGCCATTGAAGTTGAAGTCTACTTGTACTTAATATCCATCTTGTTGTTGCCGTAGAAGTAACACATCATCATTGTTGTTGTTGCTTGTGTGTTGCCGTGGAGTGACTTGTGGAAATTAAATTTGTTGCAC
Organism: Laguncularia racemosa; assembly: GCA_037954665.1. Classification (NCBI taxonomy): domain Eukaryota; kingdom Viridiplantae; phylum Streptophyta; class Magnoliopsida; order Myrtales; family Combretaceae; genus Laguncularia; species Laguncularia racemosa. The sequence continues at coordinate 317,020 of JBBMOL010000307.1, forward strand.
CGTTTAGTTGTGGCGTGTTGTGGAGAAGAGTATTACACGTGAGTTCCAATAATATAATTGTAACATTAAGTGGGCTTGTTTGTTTGTCTTTTGTAGTTGCTATTGTGTGGAGTTTAGGGAAGCGTAGTAGTGGAAGTGTGTAACCTTGAATCAAATTGTTTTGAGGAACAACATGTGGGAATCTACAAATATGTCAAATGACAGTGTGAATGCGGGAATGGGTGAAGAAGCCAATAGCCAGGTTGGTGGAGGTTAGGGTCGTAATGTGGTAGGCAGGAGAACTTTGGAGGAACAACTTCAGGAGCTTACTACTATAGTTGCTACACTGGGAACTAGAGTTGATAGGATGACTTTACCACAACCACCAGTGGTAAACTAACCAGCACCACCTCGAGTAGCTCCACAAAACCCTCGTCGAAACAAAGTAGTGGGAGATGGGAATTTAAATAAAAGGATGGGTGAGGAGCATCTTCCAAACAGGGAAGAAAGGGATGACAATTTTGGGGTAAACCTAAATCAGAATAGGGATTTCAGGCCACCTCGGGGTTTGGAGTATGTGAAACTATAGATGCCATCCTATGATGGTTAAGGATCAGCAGATGAATACTTAGACTGGGAGGATAAGGTCGAAGGTCTCTTCGAATGTTATGAGATCGACGACAGTACTAGGGTCAGATTGGCTGCTGTTGAATTTGTAAGGTATGCTGCACTTTGGTGGAAGAATCTGATCATCAACAGACGTCGAGATGGAGAGGCAGAGGTTCAGACTTGGAGGGACATGAAGAGGTTGTTGAGGAAAAGGTTCATTCCTGAGCACTACAAACAGGAGCTGTTTATGCGACTGCAAACCTTGAGGCTGGGGGGCGAAACAGTGGATGATTATGCGCAGGAATTTGAGACCCTTATGATTAGGTATGGGTTTGTTGAGCCTCCAGAACAAACTATAGCACGATTTGTCTTAGGTCTAAAATATGAGATAGCGTGTATTGTTGAGCTGCAGCGCTATACTACACTTGATGAGGCTATTCAGTTGGCCTTAAAAGTAGAGAGACAGAGGAGGTCCAACTTCTTTAGGGCTCCAAGCAGTAGGCCTAGTACTGTTAATAGACCCATCTCAGTTGACAGTCGATCAGGGGGAACAAAGGCGGTAGGTGAGGGAGTCAACGTAGTGGACACTACTACCCCAACCATTATAAGAGAAAACTTACCCACTGGGAAGGGTAAAGAGGTCATGGCCCCAGAAACGAGGCAAACTGTTCCCGGATCTACTAGTGGGAAAGCGCGTCGGATAAAATGCTTTAAATGCATGGGATTTGGGCATATGGCTGCACAGTATCCAAATAAGAGGGTGATGACTGTTATGGAAGACATTGGAGAGGTTACCGAGGATGATCATGATCAGATTGAGCCTACAGATCTACCAATAGCACTGTAGGAATATTATGATGATCAAAATGCAAACGCGCCTGAGGAGCATACAGGAGGGAAATATCTACCCCTTAATGTGTTACGCAGGATTTTATCCACATCTCCTGATACCAGTGATATTTAGAGGGAGAACATATTTCATACCTCTTGTAGAATCAGAGGTAACCTTTGTGTACTCATCTGATGTGCCTAAATCCACTAAGAAACACAATCAAATGACTCAAGAAAAACAATTCTCAAGTCTCATACAAACCGGTTCAATGGACTAGGAAATTGCGTGACCTTAATGGAACTTTGATGAAATCCAATGGTTCAAAGATTCAATTAACTTTCACTAATGATCAATTTCACTAATCAACAATAAGAACAAGTGAATTACACATGAAATGGATGAAAAGACAAGCACAAAAACCTTGATCTCAAATCCTTCCAATAATGCCAATTTACGCCAATCACTAAGAAGCATTCAATCTTAATGAACAATCAACCTTTACAAGATGATTATCTACGAATTACAATCACTAATAAGTCCAAGAAAGATTCAAATCTACCCTAGATATGACTCACTAGAGAAGAAATGAACATACAACAAAGATGAATCGATATGACTCACAATTCTCCTTTGTCGCACTCGCCACAATTCCAATTCTTGGGTTGAAATTGATAAGAGAATTTTGGAATTAGGAAACCCTAAGCCCTCTCATGTTAAAGTGAAGTGTATAATCTGCAAAAATAAGCCTCCTCAAACCCTCTCTTAAGTAAGTATTTATACTTGCTACTCCTAGGGTTAAAAAGTGCTCAAAATTTCAAGTTTGCCACTTTTAAGGTGGCTAACCCTAAATGAAAATTACAAGGAAATAAAAGTGTCCCAAAACCAAATACAACCAAAAATAGTTCATAAAAATGAAAAATAAATAAAAGAAATGCTCTTCAAGATGCCGGTCTTCTATAGGATCCATCGGCCCAGCTCATCGCCGATTCAGGTCGGTCCATGGATAACCCACAAGCTGAGTTTAAGTGAGTTTGTCCATTGCCCTGTAAAGCATGATAAGTATTCCTGTTGGAATATAAAATACATGAATAAGATAAAAGAGGTTAGTAAACGAATAATTCCAGGGTCGATTTGCTCAAAATGGGCCCTCATCGCCAAGATTCGAAATCCTTTAGTTTTTGCCCTAATGATAAGTCTTGTCGGATTTTGATTCCTATCATCTCCTCGGGCCTCAAAAAGATTTGTCCTCAAATTTGGCAGATCAAATGCAGTAGAGACTCTATTTTCTAAAAGCAATCCATCTGAAGAAGTATCTCTACAGAATCCCAATATCTGGAATACCATAGTAGGTGATTGTTTTCTCTCCTCCATTTCTAGGATGTATCTCATCTGCAACACAAACAAGGACTCATTATCTACTGATGTCTCCCCTGTCTCAACCCATTCCATTGAGTTTGTTTCCTCTTTTTTTGACTCATCTATATGATGCTGATCCTCAGGGTCTTCTAATGGTTGGCCCAACTGCTCATTACCTTCTGAAACCTCTGAAGGTGAACATAACTGTCTCTAAACAGTCTGGCTCTCTGGTGGTCTGCTTGTCTAACTATGATTATCAGGATCCTCTAAAGGTTGGCACATCGGTGTCTGACAAATTTTATGCTCTAAGGGTTGGCTCGTGTCACTAGAGCCCTTAAGAACCTTTGAAGGTTAGCATACTTGGGTCTGCACAATTTGGTCCTCCCAGTCTAGGTAATCATCTGTGGAACCCCTACCATCAAATGAAGGCATCTGTAGCTTCGCACACTCTGGTCCTCAAGGTGGTCTAAATTCCCTGTCCAGGTATGGATTAAGCCCAAAATTATCATCTCTATCTTCCCTAAGAGCATGATAATCTCCCTTTACTCTAGGTGGCGCCTGAAGGTTTACCACAGGTGGTGGCGGCAATGTCATCCTATCAATCATTGTTGCTAATGTAGCAATAATTTTGGTAAGGTCCCGAAGTTGTTCATCTAGAGTTCTTCCATTTGTATTTCGATGACTTGGTCTGCTACCCACTTGGCTATTGGCTTCATTACCAATGTACCCATTCACACTATCATATGACATGTTTGTGGATGCGATTTATCTAAAGTACAAATGTAATCTCAAATAATTTGTGGCACACTCCCTTCACTTCACCACATCACAGTAACAAGTTTGGATAACAACACACACACTTATACACCCACGGTGCAACAAGTCACCAATGCAATAAATACTTTTTATCACTTCAAGTATATTAGAATAAGTGAAGCACAAATAAATACTTCTGAGTTGTTAAGAAATTAAATTCAACTCACAAGTGTTGAAGTAATAAGTTCAATTACTTTCACACTTTAATGTTTGTTTTTGAATTCAAATTCTACTACTTTAGTTTTCCTTTCTTGCCATGTTTCACACCTACAATTGATCTTGATGTGCAGCACCTTTAATCCACATAAATCCACAAATTTACACCACCACATAAACCTTCAATCACGGTGCACTCACTCCACCAATAACTCCACGGCAACAACACAAACAACAACAACAATTAAGATGTATCACTTCCACGGCAACAACAAGATGAATATTGATTACAAGTAGTCTTCAACTTCCACGGAAAATAATGAAGACAAAAGATTAATAAGTAGCCTTCCCAAAATGAATTCCGAATCCCACTATAGGCAGCAACTTTCAATTTGAAATTCAAATAACTTCACTTATTGCAAGCCTTCCTCAATTGGTAACAATGAATTCAAATTCAAAAAGCAATCATTAACTCCCACAACTTAATTGCATATGATTTGAATTCAAATAATTCCTTACTAATCAAACTTAATGTAATCTGCAAATTGTACTCCACCAATTCAGAATTACACAATGGAATTCAAAGACAACAAATAACACAACTCCTCACGCCACAAGCTACTTCACGGTAAGAATTGGTAAGTTTTACAAGTTCAAGAAAAATTGCTAAAGCAAACTTCACTTTGTACTTGTACTCTTCCACGTAAATTAGTGTCCACAAAGTGATATAATAACCTTCCCAAATCAACTCCAACAATCAGCAAATCAAATCCCAATCCAAAGTAATTTCGCAATCTCAAACAACAACAACAACACAATTTCGGTTTTCACTTGATCAACCCTAATGGATGATTAACTCTACGAAATCAAATGAAACCAATTCCCTTCTCTCAACATGTGCTCTGATACCAAAAAGATGATGTGCCTAAACACACTTAAATGCACATCCAAAAGACTTAAGAAAAACTATCTCAAGTCAAGGCAAAATCGGATCCACAAAGGGCACTTTTCAAATAAACCCTAATGATGAAATGATGAAATCCAAACATCTAATGATATAATTAGAATACCACAATGAAAATTCCTTCTAACAACACTCTAATTTCATGTAATCCATGCAAATAAAACCTCAATTTCCAAAGAAAAACCGCAACAAAATAATCCCTTTTCAAATAGTGAAGAACACACTTCCAAGGGAAATCTTCAATGATGAACCGAATATAATTGATAAATACTTCAAATAAGTACAAGGATTCGTGAACAATAAGATGTATATCTGATCAAGAAATATCTCAATTCATCTTAGGGCTCTGATACCAAAATATGATGTGCCTAATTCCATGCTTAAGCACAATCAAAAGAATCAAGGAAAACACCTCAATTCACAAAACACAAACCGGTTCACTTGAGGGCAGTTTCACGTGAACACCTTGTAGATTTTGATGGAAATTGTTGTTCAAATGATTCAATTGTAATCTCTAATGATAATATTAACCAAATAACCACAAGAGAAGATGAATTTCACGTAAAATCAGATCAAAAGGAAGCAATAAGACAAGCACAAAAACCGTGATCTCAAATCCTTCCAATAATGCCAATTCACGCCAATCACTAAGAAGCATTCAATCTCAATGAACAATTAACCTTTACAAGATGATTATCCACGAATTACAATCACTAATAAGTCTAAGAAAGATTCAAATCAACCCTAAATATGACTCACTAGAGAAGAAATGAACAACAACAAAGATGAATCGATATTACTCACGATTTCTCCTTGTTGCACTCACCACAATTTCAACTTCTTAGGATTGAAATTGATAAGAGAATTTGGAATTGGGAAAACCCTAAGCCCTCTCACGAAATGTGAAGTGTTTGTTCTGCAAAATTAAGCCTCAATGTGCTGCACCTTACTCCACATAACTTCCACAAATTCCCACCATAAACCAAAGCAATGGCAGCAACAAAATTCAAATTTGAAATCACTCCACTAAATGTAACTTTCTCCACAAATGGTAAAAAACAATTCAAATTCAAATAACACTTATTCAATGCTACTCAATGAATTGCTTTCAAACTTAAAGAAGGTATTTGAATTTCAAATGAATGCTTATCCTCCCACACACTTCAAATCTGGAAATTGCAAATGCTCCAACTCCGAATTGCACAAAGATTCACACAACAACAAGCTTCACAACCTCCTCCACGCAACAAGCTAGTCACGGCAAGAAAAGGCAATTTTTTTTTAAATTTCACTAAATGTTGAATTAAAAACACTTCTATTCTTCTTCCTTTCCACGAAAATAATTAGTCTGAAGAAGCTATAACAATCCCTCCAATCCAACTTCAACAAGCAACAAATTAGATTCTTAATCAAGACAATTTTGCAACTCAAATCCACAACACACAATTTCGGTTCAAATATGAAGAACCCTAATCACGAAATTAAACAACACTTAATCCCTTCTCTCAACTTGTGCTCTGATACCAAAAAGATGATTGTGATTCAAAGTGGTTTTGAGCACATCATCTTATGGGCCCTCATCGCCAAGATATGAAATCCTTTAGTTTTTGCCCTAATGATAAGTCTTGTCGGATTTTGATTCCTATCATCATCATCGATAGTGGTAATTGCACGAATGTTATATTTGCTGCATTGGTAGACAAATTACAACTGTCTACTATACCACATCCTAGTCCTTATCATTTGCATTGCCTGGATAATAGAGGTAGTATGCATGTTACCCTTAGGGTAAAGGTTCCTCTGAGTGTCGGGCAGAACTATCATGATGAGATCCTTTGTGATATAGTTCCTATGCATGCATTTCATTTGCTGTTGGGTTGGCCTTGGTTGTATGATCGATGGGTGATACATGATGGGTTTGAAAATACCGACATGTTCAGCATGGGCGAGTCACACATAGTTCTATTACCGATGACTCCATCTGAGGTCTAGGGTTTTCAGAAACAGATCAGGAACCCATCCACTACCATGGTTAGCCAGAAGATCAGGACAACAGAGATACTAGGGTTCAATTCCACAACTGATCCTCTAGATTTGAGGGCAAATCTTTCAGAAGCCCGAGGAGAAGATGGGAAAATTTCTAACACTGTCAACCTCTTCAGAACCCAATTTGGATGATTAACCAAATTGCTCATATTTAACCTTATGTCATTATTTCTAATAAAATTTGAGAATAATTTTACAGGTACAATTATAATTCTCCATGAGATGCCAAAATGTCCTATAACTTCAGTTGGACACAGAACATTTTTTAGGATAACAATCAAAGACCCGCTGCGATTGTTCTCTATTTTGAGGCATTGGATCATGAAGACTTATGTTATTTTGTATCTTGTAAATGTTTATTGAACTATTTTGGTTGTATTTTGGTTTTGGGACACTTTTATTTCTTTGTAACTTTCATTTAGGGTTAGCCACCTTAAAAGTGGCAAACTTGTAATTTTGAGCAGTTTTTAACCCTAGGAGTAGCAAGTATAAATACTCGCTTAAGAGAGGGTTTGAGGGAGCTTATTTTTGCAGATCAAACACTACCTTTCACGTGAGAATTAGGGTTCCTAATTGTCATCCAAGCTCTTATCAATTTCAATCCCAAGAGTAGAAATTGTGGCGATTGCAACATCTTGAAATTGTGAGTTATATCAATTTCATTTTGTTGTGATTTCTTTTCTTCTCTAGTGTGTCATATCTAGGGTTGAATTGAGATAGTTCTTGGTCAGAAATACATATTATTATTCACGAATTATTGTGTTTATTTGAAGTACTTAGCAATTGGATTCGAATCATCATTGAAGATTACACTTGAAAACGTGTTCTTCTCTATTGGAAAGGAATTCTTATAATTATGGTTTTCTTTTGAATATGTGGATTATTTGCGCGGATTATATGAGATTAGAGTGTTTTTAGAAGATATTATCATTGTGGTATTATTACTATATCATTGGACATTTGGATTTCATCATATCTTCATTAGGGTTCACGTGATTTAGCCTTGTGGATCCGGTTTTTGCCTTGACTTGAGATTGTTTTTCTTAAGTCTTTTGATTGTGCTTCTTAGTGGAATTAGGCACATCATCTTTTTGGTATCAGAGCTTCATCATATTTGGATTCGTTATTGATTCACATCGTAGTTGAAGAATTAGTCATAAACTTTATGAATTTGACGCCATTGTTCATATGATTGAGACTAGTTTGATTGACATTGTTTAATTGTCTTTCAAATTGGTTTTGCATGTGCTTAATCTTGGATTTAGGCACATCAAGGATTCACACACACTCAAAGTGTTTATCTTTTCAACAAAATAACATTTGTTTTTTCGAAATACCTAAAGACGCTATTTATATCATGCCTAGAAAAAGTTGTGTGAGGCCATTCAAGGCCGGCGACTTAAATACATAGGTTGGCTGCCTACAAATATGTAATCTTCACCAAATAACAACAATTATAAGTGAAATCCACATGAATCAAATCAAGAAGAATAGATCAAAATCGTGATTTCAACTTCTACCTATAATTCCCAATTCATGTCACAAAAGAAGATGATGATATCAAGTACTAAAAAAATAAACCTTATAACAAGATAATTGATCACAAATGCAATAAAAAATCTAATCAAGAACTATCACAATTCACCCGTAGATATTACACACTAGAGAAGAAAAGAAATCACAACAAAATGAAATTGATATTACTTACAATTTCAAAGTGTTGCACTAGCCACAATTTCAACTCTTGGGATTGAAATTGATAAGAGTCTAATGACAATTAGGAGAACCCTAATCCTCATGCAGAGTGTATCTCAATTTTGAAAAATTTGGCCTCCTCAAACCCTACTATAGGCAAGTATTTATACTTGCTACCCTTAGGGTTAGAAAATGCATGAAAATTGCAATTATGCCACTTGATTTTGATAGGGTTTTTGAATTAGAGTATGATGCCTAAAAGATTGGGATTGGTACTGTGTTGATGCAGGATAAAAGGCCTATTGCGAATTTTAGTGAAACATTGAGTGGTGCAACTCTAAACTACTCAATATATGATAAGGAATTCTATTCCTTAGTGAGGGCATTGATAACATGGTAAGATTATGATGAGATCCATGATGAGAGCCAAGCCGGAAGAAGAAATGTGGATCCTCTTGAAGTGCCACCTGGACCGATCACAAGAAGTCAAGCGAAACGACTCAAGGAAGCACTTAACGGGTTGATAAAGGATGTCCATGAAGCCGGAAAAGATTGGAGCAATCATGAAGTTGGAAAGGATTGGAACAACCATGGGAAGACCCTTGCTCTTGTACAAGTCACACCGGACACGAGATGAAGAGGGCGTGTACTTTCAAGGCACGGTCATGTAGGAACCTCAAGATTGCACAGAATCATACACGGCCAGACACACAGCTAAAAGGCACGGCCGTGTAAGGAGATAAGAATTTCCACTAAATCATACACGGCCAAAGTACACGGCCGTGTATCCCACGCCGGCCAACATGTCTTATTTGTTATTTTTACGCACTTATTGAAGTGACGTCGTTTTGGAGTTGTATTTTTACAAATTCTAACCCTAGTATAAAAGCTCCTAGGGTTTAGAATAGAGATAGGATACATCTTAGAACATTACAAACACTTTTGAGTGGCTCCTCTCATGGTTCTTCAAGAACTAACTAGAACTTATCAGATTAATTTCCGTGGCGTTCATCCTGACTTATCAATTGGTCTTTCATCCCAATTGTGGCGTCTTCACATTATACCAAGGTTCTTGTCTCGCTTATAGACAACGGGTCGCGGTTTCCACTTTAGGTGTTTAGCATCTTACGTAACGAGTTTTGAGCGTATTGGTATTGGGTTTCGTCACAAGTTGGCGTGGTTCGTATTAGTTAGGAATCTGATCAAACCGATCTCGCATCAGTTCGGTATCAGAGCATACCAAGTGTGCATCAGTTTGGTATCAGAGCTTAGGTTTTTCAAAACATCAGTGCGGTTTGAGGAAGGTAACTTAAAAAACCCTAACTCCAATCGTTCATATCCATTGTTAGCATTCAATTTCGTAGTATTAATTGTCTATTGATAGTGTAGTATCTACTAGTCGATTTGTTACAAAAAAAAAAAGGAAGAATCACGACAAAAAAAAAAATCGGATAGAAAAAAAAAAGAGGAAAAATTTACGAACCCTAGAGTTGTTTTGAATACTACGAAAAGGAATTAGTGTAGTTCGGGTTAGTTCCAAGAGAATCGAGAAGAGGAATTGGCGAGTTGATATCATCGTTGTTTGTGAGAATACACGAGTGACTATGTGATATCATCATTTGAGCGAAACACGTAAGGGAGTGTATCGTGAGGTTTAATCATATATATATATTTGTGTTAGTACTAATCTTTTCTGTAGGAACTATGTCGAGGCAACATTCTCCTGAAGGTGAGAGGGGAAGGTTTGATGCTAGGTTAGTGATTGAGGCGTTCAGGAGTGAAATGAAGAGAATGTTTCAGGAGGGAATGGAACAAATTCATGAGACGGTAGAGCAAAGACTAGAGCAATCCACAAACGTATTCCAAGGGCGTAAGAGGGAGAGTCGTTCTAGGAGAGTATATAGGGATGGAGATGAAATGTCGGATGATGACTTTGATGAGCCTTCTGTCGGGAGTTATAGAGGTTATAGTGGTCGGAATAGAGGAACTAGGGATTGGGGAGATAGAGGAGATAGGAATAGAGAGGATGATCACTTGAGTAGCATAAAGATGAAGATTCCTCCTTTCCAAGGGAAGAATGATCCCAAGGTATACTTAGAGTGGGAGAAAAAGGTAGAGATGGTGTTTGATTGCCATAACTATAGTGGGAGAAACAAAGTAGAACTTGCTGCCATTGAATTTTCGGATTATGCTATAGTGTGGTGGGATCAATTAATGTTGAATAGAAGGAGTGGCGAGCCACCTATTGAGTCGTGGGAAGAGATGAAAAGGGTGATGAAGAAGCGGTTTGTGCCTGCGTATTACTATCGTGAATTGCACAACAAGTTGCAAACTCTTAAGTAGGGAAGCCGAAGTGTGGATGAGTATTTCAAGGAGATGGAAGTCACTATAATTAGGGCGAATGTAGAGGTGGATAAAGAGGCCACCATGGCTAGATTTCTTGCGGGGTTGAATAGAGAAATCCAAAATGTTGTTGAATTGCAGCATTATGTAGAATTGGAGGATATGATTCATATGGCTATAAAGGTTGAGAACCAACATAGGTGGAAAGGTAGTAGTAATGCACGGTTTCAACAAGGTAATGGTTCATCCACTTGGAAGACTAACCAATGGAAGAAGGAAGAAAAGCCTTTACCCACCAAACCAAAAGGAGAGTTGAGGCAAGCAGGTTCTACTCCTAGTAACCAAGGCAACCCTGATTCTTCTACTTCTAGAAATCGTGACATTAGATGTTTTAAATGTCAAGGTAGAGGCCATATTGCTAGTCAATGTCCAAATAGGCATGTGATGATTTTGCGTGATGATGGTGAGTATGAGACTGAGGGGGATAGTGAAGAAGATGATATGCCTCCATTAGAGGATGCTAGTGATGATGAGGAGCCTGCAATGGGAAGGCTAGTGGCAGTGGTGAAGCGAACTTTGAATGTGCAGGTGAAAGAAGAAGAGGAGGTGCAAAGGGAGAATATATTTCATACTCGATGTTATCTAGGAGTTCATATTTGCAGCTTGATCATTGATGGAGGAAGTTGCACCAATGTAGTGAGCAATTTTATTGTTGAGAGTCTGGGGCTCAAAACTATCAGACACCCTAGTCCATATAAATTGCAGTGGTTAAATGATAGTGGTGAGACTAAGGTGAGTAAGCAAGCTTTGATTGGGTTTCGCATTGGTAGGTATGAGGATGAGGTGTTATGTGATGTAGTGCCAATGCAAGCATGTCATGTGTTGTTGGGAGGCCATGGAAATTTGATAGGAAGGTTGTTCATGATGGCTTTTCTAACAAGTATATGCTTGTTCACCAAGGGAAAAGCTTTATTCTTAAACCATTAACACCTAAACAGGTGTATGAGGATTAGTTGCAGCTACAACAGTCTTTTGCAAAACATAAGGTGAGTGAAAAGCAGAGGGAGAGTGAGAGAGCAAAAGACAATGAGAAAGAAAAGGAATATAAGAGTCAATATCAAAAGGAAAAAGAGAGGAAGGCTGGAAAGAGTGTGAGAGACCAAGTTGAAGGGGAATCAACTTTGGTGGTGAGTAAAAAGGAGAAGGCAGCCTTGCAAAAGGAGAGTTTTGTGGCAAGAGCGAGTGTAGTGAGGAGAGTGTTAGTGATGAAGCAACCTATGTTGTTGATGGTTTTGAAGGAAACATGTTTGACTACTAACGACTTATCTAACTCTTTGCCTAGTGTGGTTGTGTCTCTTGTGCAGGACTTTGAAGATGTCTTCCCCGTGGAGATTCCAAAGGGATTACCACCTATTCGTGGTATTGAGCACCAGATAGACCTTGTACCCGGAGCATCGATTCCAAACAAGCCAGCTTATAGGAGCAATCCGAAGGAGACAAAGGAACTCCAAAGGCAAGTTGATGAATTAATGGAGAAGGGGTACTCATAAAGATTTCTAAGAGATGTGTATCTATCAAAATAAGTTTAAAAACTCGAATACATAATTCTTAATTAGTAATATCCTTCCAATCTAGAGTTTCTAAATTCTAAGCTTAAATAACATATAACTTTTGATTTACTAAGATTTCACAATTCAACTCTAATCTAGTATTCTAAGTTCACTAATGAAAAGGTAAAGATATATCAAGGAAAAAATTTTCAATAAATTATTAAATTATGAATGCAATTTATAAGCAAGCTTATTATGTAATGTTATTTCCCCTACACTTAAATGGTACATTGTCCTCAATATATAAAATAGAATAATAAAATAATGAATGGGGAAAAAAATAACAGAAGACTTCCCTAATATTGCTTTATAGACTTAAAGAGCAATTCCTGCTTTTTACAAGAAAGAGTTCTTAACACGGTTGACGAATGCAAGTGTATAGACTCCTGTTGGCTTTCTTCTATGTTTCTTGTGTCCTGAAATCATGCCTTACAGTACCAAGATCAATGGAAATTTTTAATTTTTAATTTTTTTTATATAAGATCAATACAGCTTTAACACAACCGTGTAACATAGGCATGTAACTTGTGGTACAAAGCCTGGTGTCAACATGACCATAACACGACTATGTTACATGGTCGTATATCTCTTGGAATTAAATAACACGACCATAACAAAGGAATAAAATAACCTAAAATATGCCATAAATTTGCCATGTTCCATATGGTGATACCAATGGGAAGTGATCTAAAGCTAACTAGAAACTAATAAGATTAGTCTAACCAAATGTAAGGGTGACTAGAAGCAAACTAAATGGCAATAAGGAGGGACAAATTTGATGTTATTCTACCTTAGTTTGTAGACATGTCCTATAAATACTTGAAATTTTATTTTATATTGATATACGTTATAATATAAAGTCAAGGCTAAGGACAAAAAATGTACATAAAATGAGGGGCAAATGGGTCATTTTACATGAAGGGTATAAATACCCTAAGTTAACCTAAAGAGCCTCCTTTACTATTTTATGTAGTGAAATAGTAAACGAAAAGGGAAAAACACTCTTAAGAGCGTAAGGTGACCTAATGATCTACCGAGCCAATTACAAGGAAAACCAGGTAAAGAGACTTAACAATTTCATGATTACTACTATGCTTGTGGAATAGAGAACTTAACCAATTTCCATCGCTCATTTTAATTAGGATCCGAATTAAAGACAAGACGTAACGAACACGAGAATTAACAAATCAATGATTCAATTCATAGAAATTTTGATGAAGTATTCTAATCCACATAAATTGATTAGAAACTACATGTTTTAAGATTAAATTAAGCTTTGGATTAAGGATTTAGGAATTATATCAAACTGGGAAAAGAGGAATTAGAATTCATGGGGAAATGGAGCAAACATGGCTAAGTACATGCCCGTGTACTTAACGGTCCTAGAATGCATATATGTGCAAAGCATACATGGCCAGATATACAGTTGTGCTATAGGGCATGTTGAGGAGAAACTTTAACACGGCTGGATACACGCTTGTGTTCAAGGGTATGTTAAAGGGAAAACATGTATAGAAGGGTACACAGCCATCAACATGATCAAGCATAAGGGCATTTTGAAGTGCACGATCCTAAACATGATCGCATACTTAGTTTAAAACTTGTTATCTGATTTAATTTCAATTAAACAAACTCCCACATAACCTAGATAGCTAGTAAGACCGTAGAAACTCTAACCGATTAAGTGAATTAAGAAATTTGGTAACTCTTAGATTAGTACTAAGAACGACTTATTCATGTCGTATAGATTTCAGCTTAGCTTAAGTTTAGGACCAAACATGCTTAAGGCTAAGATTCAAGGTACATGTAACTTATGTGTTTCTTGTGCTTTCTTTAAGTTAGTATGTATACATTGAAAAGGATTGAGTTTAAGACTAATTAAGGGTTTAAGCATATGATGTTTGTGCTAAGCTCAACTTAGGGGCCCGTAGTGGCAAATCTCGAAGGAGCACCTTAATGATCCTTGTGTGACATCGTCCCTAGTGGAGTCATACTTGGAAATGATTTGGGTTAATTTAAGTGATCAAGAGTGTGGGGCTTGTAGTGGCAGTTCTCATTACCAAATTTAAGTGGTTTAAGTGATCATAGGTAGTGGTAGTTCCCATCACTAATTCATGTTCCAGTGTTTAAGTGTGTTAAGCAGGTCATGATTACCTGTTGTTGTTTATATAATTAAATTATATCATGAAATGGTTACTTATGTCTAAGTACTACATAATGCATGTGAATTATGTTTATGTTTGTTCATGCGTATGTGTTTGCGTATATATACTGGGTAGTAGCTCACTCCTCGAGAATATATATTTTTTAAGATGCAGGTACTGAGGGTGTTGATAGAAAATAAGCGAAATAATAGATACTTCTAGGCCAGGGTAATGAGAATGACAATTTTGCAATATTAAAATTTTGAGAAATTTTGACAAAAAATTTAA
>JBBMOL010000307.1:332357-459275 GCA_037954665.1 Laguncularia racemosa
GTCAAGGATGCTAATTCAAGTATTTTAGAGAAGTCATCTACAACTTGGATCAAGACAAGGAATTACACCACCGGAGGAAGCACGGTTTGAGGCACGGCCAAGGTTCAAACCGTGTTACACACTGGACAAGAAGGCGAAAATGAGGACTTTCAACAGAGAGAGACACGGCTTAAGGCACGGCCGTGGTGGAAGCCATGGGAGAAACCGTGCTTGGAGCCGTGGTGGAAGTTAGGTGTGCCAAGGAGAAGAAAGTGTGGAACATCAACCAGATTGAGGCACGGCTTGAAATCTAGCCGTAGGTGTAACCGTGGTACACACTGGACACCGGATGAAGAGTTGTAGATTATGCACAGATGAAGGCACGGCTTGAAATCTGGCCGTGTGTGTAACTGTAGTACACACTGGGCGCAGATGAAGACTTGAAGAATATGCACAGAGGATGGCACGGCTTGACCCACGGCCGTGTGTTAGGGCGTGCCAGGTGGACGAACATTTACTTCTCGAAATCTACTTGGAAAAGGAAAGATATTTTCGTATCTTGCTAGCAAAAGATCACATGCCATCTCCCTAACAATATAAATAGAACCAACCCTAGAGGGTTAAAAGAACTTTTGAATCTGGAATCACCTTGGAGACAAGAAGGAAACGAGGAGGCAGAGCAGGCAACCGGGTTCATTATGCTTTTATTTTTATTTTTCATTTTGTTGATGAACATGAGTAGCTAAGCTACTTTTCTAGCCAAAGGGTCATAGATGTTTAATTCTCCACGAATTGTGAGGTCTAATTGACTTGTATTTATTCTATTATTTGCTTTCGGGTATTCATATATCTTCTGATCGTTTTGTCATTATTATCTTTGTTGATTGGTATGAATAGAGCTCTTCTACTCAATTAGCAAGTTAATATATTGTCAACTAGCACGTCAAATCCGTAATTGTTTGATTGTTCTAGTCTTAGTGACGCAATAACATGTTTGGTTATAAAAGAGATGATCGAATTCATGTTATGGAGGTGTATGATCATGTTTAAATAGGTTATCTTATAATCTATTGGCATGAATTGGTGGTCTCTCTAGATTTTAATGCTATTGATACATTAAATCCTAAGCGCTTGTCTAGGGTTGTTTAATCAATAAGAGAAATAATTCAAAGTGCTTGTTTGAGGTTATCGAGGAAGTAAGGAGAGATAGGTTGTTAGAGCTTGTTAATAACCATAACCAGTTTATCTAGAACTAAGAATAGAAAACATTTGCATTGATGATCAATTCCTAGAATTAAACTATCTTGATTCCTTTGGCTAGGCTTTTATTAATATCCGATTTTCTTACCTTGTTTTACTTTATTTGGATTCACAAACAAAACCCCCCATTTTTCTTTTCCCATTTATTCTCCTTGGATAGAAATAAGTTTAACCAATCTCTATGGATTCGACCCTACTCACCACTATATGCAAATCATATAATTGTCTAGGAGTAGGTTTTATTTTTGTTGGATTCGACAACCATCAAATTTTGGCGCCGCTACCGGGGATTGGTGTCAAATTTATTTCTATTCTTGTATGACTCGTTCTTCTCAGACAGGTGAACTAACTTATAATCCGGAGATTGAGAAGACTTTAAAGAGGCTGCGACAAGAAGCTAGATCATCCCCCGGACCGAACTTAGTATCGGACTTGTCTGATTCATCCCTTGATTCTGAAAAAGAGGACGACGTGGCAAATCTCGAGAGAACCTTAAGGGAGTTGGCTACACCGGATGTGAATCAACAACCACTTTGTATTCACTATCCCAAACTAACTGTGGAATTCGAATTGAAATCTGGGTTGATACATCTGCTACCTACATTTCATGGTCCTGAGAATGAAGATCCTCACAAGCATTTGAAAGAGTTTCATATAGTGTGTTCTAGTATGAGGCCGCAAGGAATAACCGACAATCAAATCAAGTTACGTGCTTTTCCATTTTCTTTATGTACTAAAGCTAAAGATTGGTTGTTTTATTTGCCTCCAGGTTCTATCACCACTTGGACAGATATGGTAAGACTCTTCTTGGACAAATTCTTCCCCGCGTCCAGAGCCGCTGGTATAAGAAGAGAAATTTGTGGTGTAAAACAAAGGGACACCGAGACTCTTCATGAGTATTGGGAGAGGTTCAAGCAATTGTGTGCAAGCTGCCCACAACATGGGATATCTGAACAACTCCTTATCCAATACTTCTACGAGGGCCTACTTCCGATGGAAAGAAAGATGATGGATGCTGCAAGTGGAGGTGCCATAGTAAACAAAACCCCTGGTCAAGCTAGGGAATTGATCTCCATTATGGCTGCCAATTCGTAACAATTTGGGTATAAGCATGATACATCTTCAAGGAAGGTAAATGAGGTAAGTGTGTCTAACCTTGAACATCAAATTTCTAATCTAACCTCCTTGTGCAGCAGCTAGCTCTTGGAAAAACACAGCAGGTGAAGGCTTGTGGAATTTGTGCTGCTCCTAATCATCTGACCGACATGTGCCCCACATTGCAAGATGACAATCATGAACACGCCAATGCTGTAGGCGGAATTCCAGGACAACCGCAGAGGAAGTATGATCCCTATTCAAATACTTACAATCCCGGATGGAGGGATCATCCTAACTTCCGATATGGCAATAACCCACAACAATTCCAACAATTCCAGCTTAAGCCATCACACCAAGTACCCCAAGCTCCTTCCACTTCAGGTATGTCTCTTGAGGATATTGTTAAGTCTCTAACTGTGAATACCAAACAATTTCAGGAGGAAACAAAGCAAAGCATTCAAAACTTGGAGAATCAGGTAAGCCAACTTGCTTCAACTGTATACAGGTTAGAAACTCAAGATAAGTTACCTTCTCAAACTATTACAAACCCGAAGCAAAGCATTAATGCAATTACCTTGAGAAGTGGAACAGAATTGCAGGGATCAAATTAGAAAGGACATCCGTCTAATCTTGAGGAAGAGACCAAGAAAGAGATTTCGACTCTGAGCCAGCAGGGCGACCAGATTAGCAAGTCTCTAGTTGAGCCATCGAAGGTCACATTGATACCACCTCCTTTCCCCTCCAGATTAGCGAAATCCAAGAATGAAGCGGAAGAAAAAGAGATTCTGGAAACTTTTCGCAAAGTCGAGGTAAATATTCCTTTGCTTGATGTAATTAAGCAAATACCGCGCTATGCTAGATTTCTCAAAGACTTGTGCACTAACAAAAGAAAGCTGAAAGGTAATGAAAAGATTAGTGTGAGTGAAAATGTTTCAGCTATTATTCAGAAGAAGCTTCCTCCCAAATGTAAGGATCTAGGTATGTTCACCATTCCTTGCAAAATAGGTAATCTTGGAATCGTTAAAGCCATGTGTGATCTAGGAGCTTCTATCAATGTCATGCCTTTGTCTGTTTATCAACGTTTAAATGTTGGTCCTTTAAAGGAAACGGGTATTATTGTTCAACTTGCTGATAAGTCCAATGTTTATCCTGAGGGAGTTCTAGAGGATGTTTTAGTTCAAGTCAATGGGTTGGTTTTTCCTGCTGATTTTTATGTGCTTGACATGGACGATAGTGATTCTCATACTTCATCACTGATATTATTAGGGCGACCATTCCTTAAGACTTCTAAAACGAAAATCAATGTAAATGATGGCACCCTCACTATGGAATTTGATGGTGAAGTGATTAAATTTAACATTTATGATGCCATGAAACATCCTAACGATATCTCTCCTGTTTTTGTTACGGATGTTATTAACCCATCACCACAGGCACCAAGGCTGGAATCAAAATCCTTATCTGAATATTTAGCCAGGAACGTCTAGCCAAAGACGTTAAAGAAAGGCGCTTCATGGGAGGCAACCCATGTAAAAAAAAAAAAAAAATTGTTTTGCATTAGTTTTGGTTTGTTTTAGTTTTGTTTTGTTTTAGTTTAGTTTGTTTTGATTTTAGTGTAGTTTTGAACTCTTTGGATCAGCTGCAGCAAGGATACACATAATCAGATGACACTTTCCAGAGCTTAAGGGGAAAACTCCAATACCAGGGAAGTACCAGTATTTCCTTTCTCTTATTCTCTAATGTTCCTTGAGTTATTCATTCCTTTTCAATTGTGCTAAATTAGAAACAGTGAGGACACTGTTCAAGCTAAGTGTGGGGGAGAGGATAATAAAATATAGAGAATAGAGAACTAACTTATACTCTGAATGTTTGTCCTTAAGCAATTTTAAGCCAAATTTTTTCAAAATTATCATGAAATCTAGAGATTGTACTAAAGGTTGTAATAAGCATCTACAAAATGTGAAATTGACTTGTTCAAATGTTTTACTCACCCATTGCTGTGATTAGAATACATGGTTAAAATTAAGTAGTGAAATCTTTAAGAAACAAATTTACCTTGTATTTAGCTTTAGAATTGGAAGTCTAAGAGTAAGTCGAGTCCCTAAGTGAAATATAAACAAGTTTACTTCTAGGTTATATTAGCTACTGTATACTCTTTGAAGTTGTTTGTAAAGCAATCATAACACTTAAAAAAAAAAAAAAAAGAATCAAGCATAGCCATTACTCCAATGATTCAACTAATTGAGTTAAGAGTATTCAAACTTGAATGTTAGAGTGAGGAAGAGTCCGTAGGGGTATCTCAAAACCCGGTCACTTGAGTGATGAGCTCGGGATGTTGCCGACTCAATGAACTCACTATAACGATAAGGGCGAAAAAGGCAAAAGATCATGAAAAGAAGTGGGCAAAAACCCGTCAAAATAGATGCTTGAATAAATCAAAAGAACATGAATGTGAACATTCATTGAATAAAACAAAGATGTATAAAAGGGAGAATATCTAGCAAAGAGCTTATACCATATGCTTTTACTTTATACTGCAAGGATTATATGCTTGATAATATCCAATGAAGTTTAATCGGGTGTTTTTCCTTAGTGGATTAAGTATTTACTTTTGGAAATAAAAATTCTTTTGCTAAACATGAGGATTAAAGTTTGTTTTGTTTAGATTAGCTATTGAATTTTGTCCATAGTAATTTGATCACAGGAAACCAGTTTGCTTGAAGTAGTAGACATTAAAACTACAAGTCATGAATTACAAATGAATAGATGCTTGGAATGATGAAAAGAAAGTTTGTATAATCTATGACAGATTTCTCAATTGATTTGATTCAATTGCTTGAGGACAAGCAAGAGTTTAAGTGTGGGGGAATTTGATAGAGCCATTTTATACTCAATCTTTATAGTATAAATTGTGTTAAATTATTATTGATTTTATAGAAATCATAAGGAAATGGTACTTTAATTCTATCATCGTGATAAATCAGGTTAAATGGAGTCAAGGATGCTAATTCAAGTATTTTAGAGAAGTCATCTACAACTTGGATCAAGACAAGGAATTACACCACCGGAGGAAGCACGGTTTGAGGCACGGCCAAGGTTCAAACCGTGTTACATACTGGACAAGAAGGCGAAAATGAGGACTTTCAACAGAGAGAGACACGGCTTAAGGCACGACCGTGGTGAAAGCCATGGGAGAAACCGTGCTTGGAGCCGTGGTGGAAGCTAGGTGTGCCAAGGAGAAGAAAGTGTGGAACATCAACCAGATTGAGGCACGGCTTGAAATCTAGCCGTGGGTGTAACCGTGGTACATAGTGGACACGGATGAAGAGTTGTAGATTATGCACAGATGAAGGCACGGCTTGAAATCTGGCCGTGTGTGTAACCGTAGTACACACGGGGCGTAGATGAAGACTTGAAGAATATGCACAGAGGATGGCACGGCTTGACCCACGGCCGTGTGTTAGGGCGTGCCAGGTGGACGAACATTTACTTCTCAAAATCTACTTGGAAAAGGAAAGATATTTTCGTATCTTGCTAGCAAAAGATCACATGCCATCTCCCTAACAATATAAATAGAACCAACCCTAGAGGGTTAAAAGAACTTTTGAATCTGGAATCACCTTGGAGACAAGAAGGAAACGAGGAGGCAGAGCAGGCAACCGGGTTCATTATGTTTTTATTTTTATTTTTCGTTTTGTTGATGAACATGAGTAGCTAAGCTACTTTTCTAGCCAAAGGGTCATAGATGTTTAATTCTCCACGAATTGTGAGGTCTAATTGACTTGTATTTATTCTATTCTTTGCTTTCGGGTATTCATATATCTTCTGATCGTTTTGTCATTATTATCTTTATTGATTGGTATGAATAGAGCTCTTCTACTCAATTAGCAAGTTAATATATTGTCAACTAGCACGTCAAATCCGTAATTGTTTGATTGTTCTAGTCTTAGTGACGCAATAACATGTTTGGTTATAAAAGAGATGATCGAATTCATGTTATGGAGGTGTATGATCATGTTTAAATAGGTTATCTTATAATCTACTGGCATGAATTGGTGGTCACTCTAGATTTTAATGCTATTGATACATTAAATCCTAAGCGCTTGTCTAGGGTTGTTTAATCAATAAGAGAAATAATTCAAAGCGCTTGTCTGAGGTTTTCGAGGAAGTAAGGAGAGATAGGTTGTTAGAGCTTGTTAATAACCATAACCAGTTTATCTAGAACTAAGAATAGAAAACATTTGCATCGATGATCAATTCCTAGAATTAAACTATCTTGATTCCTTTGGCTAGGCTTTTTATTAATATCCGATTTTCTTACCTTGTTTTACTTTATTTGGATTCACAAACAAAACCCCCCATTTTTCTTTTACCTTTTATTCTCCTTGGATAGAAATAAGTTTAACCAATCTCTGTGGATTCGACCCTACTCACCACTATATGCAAATCATATAATTGTCTAGGAGTAGGTTTTATTTTTTTTTTATTCGACAACCATATACCACGAATAGGTGGTAATCCATTTGGAATCTCCTCAGGGAAGACATCTTCAAAGTCCTGCACAAGAGACACAACCACACTAGGCAAAGCGTTAGATAAGTCGTTAGTAGTCAAACATGTTTCCTTAAAAACCAGCAACAACATAGGTTGCTTCATCACTAACGCTCTCCTCACTACACTCGCTCTTGCCACACAACTCTCCTTTTGCAAGGCTGCCCTCTCCTTTTCACTCACCCCCAAAGTTGATTCCCCTTCAACTTGGTCTCTCACACTCTTTCCAGCCTTCCTCTCTTTTTGATGTGCCTAAAGGGGGGTCAAGCACAATCAACTAAAAGGGATGAATTGTCAATGATCATCCACGCCACAAACAAAGGAAAAGCCTCAATATTCCAAATGAAATTCCGAAATTGTGATGAATTACAATATATCAAATGACAATTGCTAGAAGGGAAAACGAAATGGTATTCAAATTCAATTCAAAGTTGCTTTCAAATTTCGAAATTAGAACCCTAATTTCATAAGAACAAAAGTACATAAAATAACTAAATCCTCACCAGATATGACTCACTAGTTTGGAATTAGGATCAACTTGTAATTTGTTGATATAACACACAACAAATCCAAGTCAACTCGCCACAATTTCACTAAGGAAATTGATAAGAGCAAATGCTTGAAAGAGTCACTCTCTCTCACGGCAAAGGGGGTGTATTTTCTCAAATGTTCAAAAAGCTCCTCAAAAACCCTAATTTGCAAGTATTTATACTTGCACCCTTTAGGGTTAGAATGACTAAAAAATCACAACTATGCCACTATAGGGTGGCCGGTCCTAAAGGTAAAATACAACCAAATAAAATGTCCCATAAAGCTTACAAAATAAATGGTTCAAACATAAATTACAAGTAAAGAAAATAATCTTCGGCAGGCTAGCTTCATGATGGAATCCGTCGGTTCAACTCATCGCCGGTTCAGGTCGGTCCATAGATAACCCACAAGCTGAGTCTTAGTGAGTTTATCCATCGCCTTGTGAAACCAAATAAGCATACCTGTTGGAATATACAATTCATGAATAAGATAAAAGAGGTTAGATAATAATTTATTCCGAGGTTGATCTGCTTGAAATGGGCCCTCATTGCTAAGATTTGAAATCCTTCAATTTTTGTCCTAATGATAGGTCTTGTCGGATTTTGATTCCCATCATCTCCTTGGACCTCAAAAAGATTTGACCTCAAATCTTGCAGTTCAAATGCAGCAGAGACTCTGTTTCCCAAAAGTAATCCATCTGAAGGAGTATCTCTACAGAATCCCAATATCTGAAATATTATAGTAGATGATTGTTTTCTTTCCTCCATCTCTAGGATGTATCTCTCCTGTAACAAAAACAAGGACTCATTATCGACTGATGTTTCCTCTATCTCAACACTTTCCAACGAGTTTGTTTCCTCCGACTCATCCATGTTATGCTGATCCCTTGAGTCTTCTAACAATTGGTCCAACTGATCATTATCTTCAGAAACCTCTGAAGGTTGGCACAGTGGTGTTTGACATCTTTCATCTGTGGAACCCTTATCTTCAAGTGAAGGCATTTGTAGCTCTGCACACTCTGAGCCTCTAGGTGGTCTAAATTCCATTTCTGGGAATGGTTTAAGTCCAAAATTACCAACTCTATCTTCTCTAAGAGCATGATAATCTCCCTTTGCTCTAGGTGGCTCCTGAAGGTGTATCACTGGTGGTGGTGGCAATGTCATCCTATCAATCCTTGTTGCTAATGTAGTAACAAGTTTTCTAAGGTCCCGAAGTTGTTCATCTAAGGTCCTCCCACCTGCAACATTAGAACCTTGACCTCCACCAATTCGACTATATGCTACATCACTCATTCCTCCATTCACACTATTAATAGACATTTTTGTGGATGCAATCTATTTGATGTACCAATGTAATGTCTAGTAATTGTAGCACACTTGCTTCACAAAAATAATTCACGCCAAAACCAACTCACTCCGCCACTTATACACTTTACACACAACACACTAAATTTACGCAACAAGAATATGTTGCAACCCTTCACTTCCAAGGTAGGAACAAACAACAACTAACTAATAGGCTTCTTTAAATTGCAACAACAACAAGAAACGGCAACAACAACTATACACTTCCACATACACGGCAACAATTTTTACAAGTGACACCCTTAATGCAACTTTGCCACAAATGGTAAGAATCAATTTCAAATTCAAATGAAATATATTCAATACCACTCTTAACTACTTGAAGTAAATGGATGTGTTTCAATTCAAATTGTTTCCTCTTTTTCCACGCAAATTCAATTCTGGAAATTATACACTTCCACTTCCAATTTGCACACACAACACCATATACACTCCTACACACTCACGGTGCACTTTGTCCACTTCAACACAATTTTTCAACCGAAATTAACATAAGAAAGGCAGCATTTAAATTTGAAAATCAATCCTCTTCACTAATTGCAACTCCTCCACATTTGGTAAGATGCAAATTTTCAAATTCAAACAAGCACAATTAACTCCTTCACTCTTAATGCTTGTTTTGAAATCAAATAACTTCCTTTCTTACACACTAATCAAATCTGGAAAATTGCAAATATCCTCCACAATTCTGAATTCAACAATGCAAAAACAAACACAATTCCCTTCCTACACAATTTGCACTTCCGAAATTGCACTACCTTCCCCTCCTTCACGGTGAAGTCAAGATAAAAAATTACAACAAGATGTCCACTTCTACAACAACAAGTTTCAACTTCCCAAGTAAGATACTCACGCCAATTAGTACCAATACAAACAATTCAATTAATCCTCAATTTCAACAAGGATCAATCACGTAAACATCAAGGTAACAACAACAAAAAAATACATTCACTTGATCCGAATTTCCACTCCCTTGCAATTCGGTTCACAAAGGTAATACCAAAAACTTTCAATTCCCAAAACTTCAATCAACAAAACCCTTCTCATATACCTTCAATTAACTCACGGCAAGAAGGAAACAAAGGACAATCCTAATTGCAACAATTCCTCCTCTTAACCATAAGCAATTCATGGCAATAGGAAGATAACAATATAAGGATCAAAAATCTCAAATTCAACAATCCCACCTCTTAACCTTAAGCTTTGATACCAAAATATGATGTGCCTAAAGGGGGGTCAAGCACAATCAACTAAAAGGGATGAATTGTCAATGATCATCCACGCCACAAACAAAGGAAAAGCCTCAATATTCCAAATGAAATTCCGAAATTGTGATGAATTACAATATATCAAATGACAATTGCTAGAAGGGAAAACGAAATGGTATTCAAATTCAATTCAAAGTTGCTTTCAAATTTCGAAATTAGAACCCTAATTTCATAAGAACAAAAGTACATAAAATAACTAAATCCTCACCAGATATGACTCACTAGTTTGGAATTAGGATCAACTTGTAATTTGTTGATATAACACACAACAAATCCAAGTCAACTCGCCACAATTTCACTAAGGAAATTGATAAGAGCAAATGCTTGAAAGAGTCACTCTCTCTCACGGCAAAGGGGGTGTATTTTCTCAAATGTTCAAAAAGCTCCTCAAAAACCCTAATTTGCAAGTATTTATACTTGCACCCTTTAGGGTTAGAATGACTAAAAAATCACAACTATGCCACTATAGGGTGGCCGGTCCTAAAGGTAAAATACAACCA
Organism: Laguncularia racemosa; assembly: GCA_037954665.1. Taxonomy (NCBI): domain Eukaryota; kingdom Viridiplantae; phylum Streptophyta; class Magnoliopsida; order Myrtales; family Combretaceae; genus Laguncularia; species Laguncularia racemosa. The sequence continues at coordinate 342,909 of JBBMOL010000307.1, forward strand.
AATAAAATGTCCCATAAAGCTTACAAAATAAATGGTTCAAACATAAATTACAAGTAAAGAAAATAATCTTCGGCAGGCTAGCTTCATGATGGAATCCGTCGGTTCAACTCATCGCCGGTTCAGGTCGGTCCATAGATAACCCACAAGCTGAGTCTTAGTGAGTTTATCCATCGCCTTGTGAAACCAAATAAGCATACCTGTTGGAATATACAATTCATGAATAAGATAAAAGAGGTTAGATAATAATTTATTCCGAGGTTGATCTGCTTGAAATGGGCCCTCATTGCCAAGATTTGAAATCCTTCAATTTTTGTCCTAATGATAGGTCTTGTCGGATTTTGATTCCCATCACTTTTTCCTTTTGATATTGACTCTTATATTCCTTTTCTTTCTCATTGTCTTTTGCTCTCTCACTCTCCCTCTGCTTTTCACTCACCTTATGTTTTGCAAAAGACTGTTGTAGCTGCAACTGATCCTCATACACCTATTTAGGTGTTAACGGTTTAAGATTAAAGCTTTTCCCTTGGTGTACAAGCGTATACTTGTTTTAAAAGCCATCATGAACAACCTTCCTATCAAATTGCCATGGCCTCCCCAACAACACATGACATGCTTGCATTGGCACTACATCACATAACACCTCATCCTCATACCTACCAATGCGAAACCCAATCGAGGCTTGCTTACTCACCTTAGTCTCACCACTATCATTCAACCACTGCAATTTATATGGACTAGGGTGTCTAACAGTTTTGAGCCCTAGCCTCTCAACAATAAAATTGCTCACTACATTGGTGCAACTTCCTCCATCAATGATCAAGCTGCAAATATGATCTCTTAGATAACATCGAGTATGAAATATATTATCCCTTTTCACCTCCTCTTCTTCTTTCACCTGCAAATTCAAAGCTCGCTTCACCACTGCCACTAGCCTTCCCATTGCAGGCTTCTCATCATCACTAGCATCCTCTAATGGAGGCATATCATCTTCTTCACTATCCCCCTTAGTCTCATACTCACCATCATCATGCAAAATCATCACACGCCTATTTGGACATTGACTAGCAATATGGCCTCTACCTTGACATTTAAAACATCTAATGTCACGATTTCTAGAAGTAAAAGAATCAGGGTTACCTTGGTTACTAGGAGTAGAACCCACTTGCCTCAGCTCTCCTTTTGGTTTGGTGGGTAAAGGCTTTTCTTCCATCTTCCATTGGTTAGTCTTCCAAGTGGATGAACCATTACCCTGTTGAAACCATGCATTACTACTACCTTTCCGCCTATGTTGGTTCTCAACCTTTATAGCCATATGGACCATATCCTCCAATTCTACATAATGCTGCAATTCAACAACATTTTGGATTTCTCTATTCAACCCCGCAAGAAATCTAGCCATGGTGGCCTCTCTATCCCCCTTTACATTTGCCCTAATCATAGTGACTTCCATCTCCTTGAAATACTCATCCACACTTCGGCTTCCCTGCCTAAGAGTTTGCAACTTGTTGTGCAATTCGCGATAGTAATACGCAGGCACAAACCGCTTCTTCATCACCCTTTTCATCTCTTCCCACGACTCAATAGGTGGCTCACCACTCCTTCTTCTATATAACATTAATTGATCCCACCACACTATAGCATAATCCGAAAATTCAATGGCAACAAGTTTTACTTTCTTTCTCCCACTATAGTTATGGCAATCAAACACCATCTCCACCTTTTTCTCCCACTCTAAGTATGCCTCGGGATCATTCTTCCCTTGGAAAGGAGGAATCTTCATCTTTATGCTACTCAATTGATCATCCTCTCTATTCCTATCTCCTCTATCTTCCCAATCCCTAGTTCCTCTATTCTGACCACTATAACCTCTATAACTCCCGACAGAAGGCTCATCAAAGTCATCATCCGACATTTCATCTCCACCCCTATGTACTCTCCTAGAACGACTCTCCCTCTTATGCCCTTAGAATACGTTTGTGGATTGCTCTAGTCTTTGCTCTACCGTCTCATGAATTTGTTCCATTCCCTCTTGAAACATTCTCTTCATTTCACCCCTAAACGCCTCAATCACTAACCTAGCATTAAACCTTCCCCTCTCACCTTCAGGAGAATGTTGCCTCGACATAGTTCCTATAGAAAAGATTAGTACTAACACAAATATATATATATGATTAAACCACACGATACACTCCCTTACTTGTTTCGCTCAAATGATGATATCACATAGTCACTCGTGTATTCTCACAAACAACGATGATATCAACTCGCCAATTCCTCTTCTCGATTCTCTTGGAACTAACCCGAACTACAATAATTCATTTCCGTAGTATTCAAAACAACTCTAAGGTTCGTAAATATTGCCTCTTTTTTTTTTCAATTCGAATTTTTTTTTTGGTCGTGATTCTTCCTTTTTTTTTTTTTTTGTAGCAAATCGACTAGTAGATACTACACTATCAATAGACAATTAATACTACAAAATTGACTGCTAACAATGGATATGAACGATTGGAGTTAGGGTTTTTGATGTTACATTCCTCAAACCGAACTGATGTTTTGACAAACCCAAGCTCTGATACCAAATTGATGCGTGCCTGGTATGCTCTAATACCAAACTGATGCAAGATTGGCTTGATCGGATTCCTAACTGATACGAACCACGCTAACCTGTGACAAAACCCAATACCAATACGCTCGGAACTCGTTACCTAAGATGCCAAACACCTAAAGTGAAAACCACAACCCGTTGTCTATAAGCGAGACAAGAACCTTGGTATAATGTGAAGACACCACAATCGGGATGAAAGACCGATTGATAAGTCGGGATGAACACCACGAAAATTAATCCGATAAGTTCTAGTTAGTTCTTGAAGAACCAAGAGAGGAGCCTCTCAAAAGTGTTTGTAATGTTCTAAGATGTATCCTATCTCTATTCTAAACCCTATGAGCTTTTATACTAAGGTTACAATTCGTAAAAATACAAGTCCAAAACGACGTCACTTCAATAAGTGCGTAAAAATAACAAACAAGACATGTTGGTCGACGTGGGATACACGGCCGTGTACTTTGGTCGTGTATGATTCAGTGGAAATTCTTGTCTCCTTACACGGCCGTGCCTTTTAGCCATGTGTCTGGCCGTGTATGATTCTGTGCAATCTTGAGATTCCTACACGGTCGTGCCTTGAAAGTACATGCCCTCTTCATCCCGTGTCCGGTGTGACTTGTACAAGAGCAAGGGTCTTCCGATGGTTGTTCCAATCCTTTCCAACTTCATGATTGCTCCAATCCTTTCTAGCTTCATGGACATCCTTTATCAACCCGTTAAGTGCTTCCTTGAGTCGTTTCGCTCGACTTCTTGTGATCGGTCCAAGCGGCACTCCAAGAGGATTCACATTTCTTCTTCCAGCTTGGCTCTCATCATAATCTTACCATGTTATCATTGCCTTCACTAAGGAATAAAATTCCTTATCATATATTGAGTAGTTTAGAGTTGCACCACTCAATGTTTCACTAAAATTCGCAATAGGCCTTTTATCCTGCATCAACACAGTACCAATCCCTAACTTTGAGGCATCATACTCTAATTCAAAAACCCTTTCAAAATCAAGTAAAACCAATACTGGAGCACTAGTAAGTTTTACCTTTATCTCTTCAAAACTCTTTTAGGCTTTCTCACCTCAAGTAAAAGGAACATTTTTCCTAGTTAGTTTAGTTAAAGGACTAACAATACTATTGAAGTTATGGACAATGCATCTATAAAATGAAGCTAGTCCATGAAAACTTCTTCCCTCAGCAATTGATTTTGGTGTTGACCATTCTCTTATAGCCCTCACTTTCTCCTCATCAACATTTACACTAGAACTAGATATAATAAATCTTGAAAATGTTACCTTAGTTTGGTAGGAAGAACACTTCTGGAGATTAGCATACAACTGTAGCGCCCTCAATACTGAAAATACAGCCTGTAGATGCTCTACATGATTTTCTAGGTTTTCGTTGTATATCAAAATGTCATCAAAATAAACAACAACAAATTTACCCAGAAACTACTTCATTACATAATTCATTATCTCATAAAAGTACTAGGATCATTAGTCAAACCAAATAGCATGACCATCTATTCATATAATCCATGGCTTGCTTTAAAAGTGGTCTTCCACTCGTCTCCTTCTCTCATTTGAATTTGGTGATATTTGCTTTTAAGGTTTAGCTTAGAGAATACATGTGCACCATATAGTTCATATAACATCTCAATAAGTCTAGGAATAGGACACTTCTATTTGATGGTGATTTTGTTTATGGCTCGACTATCAATGCACATCCTCTAAGTGCCATCCATCTTAGGGATAAAATGGGATGGAATAGCACAAGGACTGATATTCTCCTTAATAAAACCCCATTCTACCAGCTCATCCACCAGACGTTTCAATTCTTTAGCATCCTAAGGATTCATGCGGTACGCAAGTCAGTTTGGTAAAACTGATCCAAGCTAGAGGTCTATGGCATGCTCAATACCTCTTAGAGATGGCAATCCCTCTAGCAATTCATCTGTAAAAAGATCACTATAGTCATCTAGTACCTGAGATAATACAAGGGGGTAGATGCTCATGCCCATCCATCTCTAGGGCATACCTCATCTATAATAAATATACTGGTCTCTCATCCATTATGGCCTCCTCTAACTCATATTTTCCCACCAATAAGTGATAGGAACAAAAATCTGACAAGACCTATCATTAGGGCAAGAACTAAAGGATTTCGAATATTGGCGATGAGGGCCCATTTTGAGAAAATCGACCTTGGAATTTTTCATTTACTAACATCTTTTATCTTATTCATGTATTATATATTCCAACATACACACTTATCATATTTTATGGGGCGATGGACAAACTCACTCAGACTCAGTTTATAGGTTATCCATGGATTGACTTGAATCGGCGATGAGTTGGGCCGACAAATCCGATGGAAGAGCTTGCATGATGAAGACTATTTTCTCTTATTTTGTAATCGTTTTATGGACTATTTTATGCTGTATTTTCTATTGGGACACTTTTATTTTGATTGTAATTTTCATTTAGGACTGGCCACCCTAAAAGTGGCATAATTGCAATTTTTGTGCATTTTCTAACCCTAAGGGTATCAACTATAAATACTTGCTTATAGTAAGGTTTAAGGAGACCAAATTTTTCAAAATTGAGATACACTTTGCATGAGGATTAGGGTTCTCCTAATTGTCATTAGACTCTTATCAATTTCAATCCTAAGAGTTGAAATTGTGGCAAGTGCAACACTTTGAAATTGTAAGTAATATCAATTTCATTTTGTTGTGATTTTTTTTCTTCTCTAGTGTGTAATATCTACGAGTGAATTGTGATAGTTCTTGATTAGATTTTTTATTGCATTTGTGATCAATTATCTTGTTATAAGGTTGATTGTTTTAGTACTTGATATCATCATCTTCTTTTGTGACATGAATTGGGAATTGTAGGAAGAAGTTGAAATCACGGTTTTGATCTAGTCTTCTTGATTTGATTCATGTGGATTTCACTTATAATTGTTGTTATTTGGTGAAGATTACATATATTTAGGCCGCCGGCCTTTGTTGCCGGCCTATGTATTTAAGTCACCGGCCTTGAATGGCCTCGCACAACTTTTTCTAGGCATGATATAAATAGTGTCTTTAGGTATTTTGAAAAAACAGATGTTATTTTGTTGAAAAGATAAACACTTTGAGTGTGTGTGAATCCTTGATGTGCCTAAATCCAAGATTAAGCACATGCAAAACCAATTTGAAAGACAATTAAACAATGTCAATCAAACTAGTCTCAATCATATGAATAATGGCGTCAAATCATCAAAGTTTATGACTAATTCTTCAACTAAGATGTGAATCAATAATGAATCTAAATATGATGAAGCTCTGATACCAAAAAGATGATGTGCCTAATTCCACTAAGAAGCACAATCAAAAGACTTAAGAAAAACAATCTCAAGTCAAGGCAAAAACCGGATCCACAAGGCTAAATCACGTGAACCCTAATGAAGATATGATGAAATCCAAATGTCCAATGATATAGTAATAATACCACAATGATAATATCTTCTAACAACACTCTAATCTCATATAATCCACGCAAATAATCCACATTTTCAAAAGAAAACCTTAATTATAAGAATTCCTTTCCAATAGAGAAGAACATGTTTTCAAGTGTAATCTTCAATGATGATCCAAATCCAATTGCTTAGTACTTCAAATAAACACAATAATTCGTGAATAATAATATGTATTTCTGACCAAGAACTATCTCAATTCAACCCTTGAAATGACACACTAAAGAAGAAAAGAAATCATAACAAAATGAAATTGATATAACTCACAATTTCAAGATGTTTCAATTGCCACAATTTCTACTCTTGGGATTGAAATTGATAAGAGTTTGGATGACAATTAGGAACCCTAATTCTCACGTGAAAGGTAGTGTTTGATCTGCAAAAATAAGCTCCCTCAAACCCTCTCTTAAGCAAGTATTTATATTTGCTACTCCTAGGGTTAAAAAGTGCTCAAAATTACAAGTTTGCCACTTTTAAGGTGGCTAACCCTAAATGAAAGTTACAAAGAAATAAAAGTTTCCCAAAACCAAAATACAACCAAAATAGTTCAATAAACATTTACAAGATACAAAATAACATAAGTCTTCATGATCCAATGCCTCGGAATAGAGAACAATTGCAACGGGTCTTTGATTGTTATCCTGAAAAATGTTCTATGTCCAACTGAAGTTGTAGGACATTTTGGCATCCCATGGAGAATTATAATTGTACCTATAAAATTATTCTCAAATTTTATTAGAAATAAAGACATAAGGTAAAATATGAGCAATTTGGTTAATAATCCAAATTGGGTTCTGAAGAGGTTGATAGTGTTAGAAATTTTCCCATCATCTCCACGGGTCTCTGAAAGATTTGCCCTCAAATCTAGAGGATCAATTGTGGAACTGAACCCTAGTATCTCTATTGTCCTGCTCTTCCGGCTAACCATGGTAGTGGATGGATTCCTGATCTGTTTCTGAAAACCCTGGACCTGAGATGAAGTCATCGGTAATAGAACTATGCGTGACTCGCCCATGCTGAACATGTAGGTATTTTCAAAACCCATCATGTATCACCCGTCGATCATATAACCAAGGCCGACCCAACAGCAAATGAAATGCATGCATAGGAACTATATCACAAAGGATCTCATCATGATAGTTCTGCCCGACACTCACAGGAACCTTTGCCCTAAGGGTAACATGCATATTACCTCTATTATCCAGCCAATGCAAATGATAAGGACTAGGATGTGGTATAGTAGACAGTTGTAATTTGTCTACCAATGCAGCAGATATAACATTCGTGCAACTACCACTATCGATGATGAGTACACAAAGGTTACCTCTGATTCTACAAGAGGTATGAAATATGTTCTCCCTCTGAATATCACTGGTATCAGGAGATGTGGATAAAATCTTACGTAACACATTAAGGGGGAGATATTTCCCTCCTGTATGCTCCTCAGGCGTGTTTGCATTCTAATCATCATAATATTCCTGCAGTGTTGTTGGTAGATTTGTAGGCTCAATCTGATCATGATCATCCTCAGTATCCTCTCCAATGTCTTCCATAACAGTCATCACCCTCTTATTTGGATACTGTGCAGCCATATGCCCAAATCCCATGCATTTAAAGCATTTTATCTGGCGCGCTTTCCCACTAGTAGATCCGGGAATAGTTTGCCTCGTTTCTGGGGCCATGACCTCTTTACCCTTCCCAATGGGTAAGTTTTCTCTTATAATGGTTGGGGTAGTAGTGTCCAATGCGTTGACTCCCTCACCTACTGCCTTTGTTCCCCTGATCGACTGTCGGCTGAGATGGGTCTATTAACAGTACTAAGCCTACTGCTTGGAGCCCTAAAGAAGTTGGACCTCCTCTGTCTCTCTACTTTTAAGGCCAACTGAATAGCCTCATCAAGTGTAGTATAGCGCTGCAGCTCAACAATACACGTTATCTCATATTTTAGACTTGAGACAAATCGTGCTATAGTTTGTTGTGGAGGCTCAACAAACCCACACCTAATCATAAGGGTCTCAAATTCCTGCACATAATCATCCACTGTTTTGCCCCCCTACCTCAAGGTTTGCAGTCGCATAAATAGCTCCTGTTTGTAGTGCTCAGGAATGAACCTTTTCCTTAGCAACCTCTTCATGTCCCTCCAGGTCTGAACCTCAGCCTCTCCATCTCGACGCCTGTTGATGATCAGATTCTTCCACCAAAGTGCAGCATACCTTACAAATTCAAAAGTAGCCAATCTGACCCTAGTACTGTCGTCGATCTCATAATATTCGAAGAGACCTTCAACCTTATCCTCCCAATCTAAGTATTCATCTCCTGATCCCTTACCATCATAGTATGGCATCTGTAGTTTCACATAATCCAAACCCCGAGGTGGCCTGAAATCCCTATTCTGATTTAGGTTTACCCTAAAATTGTCATCCCTTTCTTCCCTGTTTGGAAAATGCTCCTCACCCATCCTTCTATTTAAATTCCCATCTCCCACTACTCTGTTTCGACGAGGGTTTTGTGGAGCTACTCGAGGTAGTGCTGGTTAGTTTACCACTGGTGGTTGTGGCAAAGTCATCCTATCAACTCTAGTTACCAGTGTAGCAACTATAGTAGTAAGCTCTTGAAGTTGTTCCTCCAAAGTTCTCCTACCTGCCACATTACGACCCTGACCTCCACCAACCTAGCTATTGGCTTCTTCACCCATTCCCCCATTCACACTATCATTTGACATATTTGTAGATTCCCGTATATTATTCCTCAAAACAATTTGATTCAAGGGTACACACTTCCACTACTACGCTTCCCTAAACTCCACACAATAGCAACTACAAAAGACAAACAAACAAACCCACTTAATGTTGGAATTATATTATTGCAACTCACGTGTAATACTCTTCTCCACAACATGCCACAACTACACGGTGCAACAAATTTAATTTCCACAAGTCACTCCACGGCAACACACAAGCAACAACAACAATGATGATGTGTTACTTCCATGGCAACAACAAGATGGATATTAAGCACAAGTAGACTTCAAGTTCAACGGCAAATAATGAAAACAAAAGACTAATAAGTGACTTTCCACAAATGAATTCCGAATCCCACAATAGGCAGCAACTTTCAATTTGAAATTCAAACAACTTCACCCATTGTAAGCCTTCCTCAATTGGTAACAATGAATTCAAATTAAAATAGCAATCATTAACTCCCACAACTTAATTGCATATGTTTTGAATTCAAATAATTCCTTACTAATCAAAACCCAATGCTATCTACAAATTATACTCCACCAATTTAGAATTACACAATGGAAATCAAAAACAACAAACTACATTTCCTCCTCCATGCCACAACAAGCCACGGCATGGATTTTGGTAAGTTTTGCAAGTTCCAAAAATTGCTAAAGTAAACAACACTTTGTACTTCTGCTCTTCCACGTAAATTAGTGACCACAAAATGATGCAACAACCTTCCCAAACCAACTCCAACAATTAGAAAATTAAATTCCAAGCCAAGGTAATTTCATAATCTCAAAACAACAACAACAACACAATTTGCGGTTTTCACTTGATCAACCTTAATTGCTGATCAATTACACGAAATCAAATACAACCAATCCCTTCTCTCAACAAGAGCTCTAATACCAAAAAAGATGATGTGCCGAAATCCAAGATTAAGCACATGCAAAACCAATTTGAAAGACAATTAAACAATGTCAATCAAACTAGTCTCAATCATATGAACAATGGCATCAAATCCTCAAAGTTTATGACCGATTCTTCAACTAAGATGTGAATCAATAATGAATCCAAATATGATGAAGCTCTGATACCAAAAAGGTGATGTCCCTAATTCCACTAAGAAGCACAATCAAAAGACTTAAGAAAAACAATCTCAAGTCAAGGCAAAAACTAGATCCACAAAGCTAAACAACGTGAACCCTAATGAAGATATGATGAAATCCAAATGTCCAATGATATAGTAATAATACCACAATGATAATATCTTCTAACAACACTCTAATCTCATATAATCCACGCAAATAATCCACATATTCAAAAGAAAACCTTAATTATAAGAATTCCTTTCCAATAAAGAAGAACGCGTCTTCAAGTGTAATCTTCAATGATGATCTGAATCCAATTGCTAAATACTTCAAATAAACACAAGAATTTGTGAATAATAATATGTATTTCTGACCAAGAACTATCTCAATTCAACCCTAGATATGACACACTAGAGAAGAAAAGAAATCACAACAAAATGAAATTGATATGACTCACAATTTCAAGATGTTGCACTCGCCAAAATTTCAACTATTGGGATTGAAATTGATAAGAGTTTAGATGAAAATTAGGAACCCTAATTCTCACGTGAAAGGTAGTGTTTGATCTGCAAAAATAAGCTCCCTCAAACCCTCTCTTAAGCAAGTATTTATACTTGGTACTCCTAGGGTTAAAAAGTGCTTAAAATTACAAGTTTGCCACATTTAAGGTGGTAACCCTAAATGAAAGTTACAAAGAAATAAAAGTGTCCCAAAACCAAAATACAACCAAAATAGTTCAATAAACATTTACAAGATACAAAATAACATAAGTCTTCATGATCCAATGCCTCAAAATAGAGAACAATCGCAGCGGGTCTTTGATTGTTATCCTAAAAAATGTTCTGTGTCCAACTGAAGTTGTAGGACATTTTGGCATCCCATGGAGAATTATAATTGTACCTGTAAGATTATTCTCAAATTTTATTAGAAATAAAGATATAAGGTAAAATATGAGCAATTTGGTTAATCATCTAAATTGGGTTCTGAAGAGGTTGACAGTGTCAGAAATTTTCCCATCAATCCTCTTAGAGAGTTCTTGAATATTGAGAATTTGTTTTCCCTATATTCTACTTGTTCTTATTAGATTCTTAGTCCTGGTAGAATTTGTAGCGAACATCGTTATTGAATTCTTGGAATTCTTTAACCTTAGTGATTGATTTATAGAACGTGGTCTCTATCGTTCTATGATTTGATTGTGAATTAGTTTAATTTTATCAATCTTGGCATCTATAGATTGGTAATTTTATCCATATCCTTTGATTTTACTTCGTTTGTACCAAATTAAGAAAAACCCTAAAATTGTTATTGACGATTTGATTTGTGTGAGAAGGATTAGATTCCGATTCCATGTCATTTGGTATCAGAGCATTCCGATTTCGTATCATTTGGTATTAGAGCATATCAATTTCGTAACATATTTAGTAAAGTATTTCATATAATTTGAAATTCTACGCTCGTTATCCCTTTCCTTTATATATGATTATTCTTTCTAATTGTTTTAAATATCTATTTCTCGTTGTTTGTTATACTTATCAAACGGATTTCATGTCTTCCTCATTTTTCTATTTTAAAGCCTATTATTATTTCTCATAAGTTTTTGGTTATTCATAAATTATCAAAGTATCGTGATGTTTTAAATTTTTTGTCATAAATTTCTCAAAATTTTAATATTGCAAAATTGTCATTCTCGTTACCCTAGCCTAAAAGTATCTATTGTTTCGCTTATTTTCTATCAACACCCTCAATACCTGCATCTTAAAAAATATATATTCTCGAGGAGTGCGCTAATACCCAATATATATAACGCAAACACATACGCATGAGCAAACATAAACATAATTCACATGCATTATGTAGTACTTAGACATAAGTAACCATTTCATGATATAATTTAATTATATAAACAACAACAGGGTAATCATGACTTGCTTAACACACTTAAACACTGGAACATGAATTAGTGATGGGAACTACCACTACCTATGATCACTTAAACCACTTAAATTTGGTTATGAGAATTGCCACTACAAGCCCCACACTCTTGATCACTTAAATTAACCCAAATCATTTCCAAGTATGACTCCACTAGGGACGATGTCACACAAGGATCATTAAGGTGCTCCTTAGAGATTTACCACTACGGGCCCCTAAGTTGAGCTTAGCACAAACATCATACGCTTAAACCCTTAATTAGTCTTAAACTCAATCCTTTTCAATGTATACATACTAACTTAAAGAAAGCACAAGAAACACATAAGTTACATGTACCTTGAATCTTAGCCTTAAGCATGTTTGGTCCTAAACTTAAGCTAAGCTGAAATCTATACAACATGAATAAGTCCTTCTTAGTACTAATCTAAGAGTTACCAAATTTCTTAATTCACTTAATCTATTAGAGTTTCTATGGTCTTACTAGCTATCTAGGTTATGTGGGAGTTTGTTTAATTAAAATTAAATGAAATAACAAGTTTTAAACTAAGTATGCGATCATGTTTAGGATCGTGCACTTCAAAATGCCCTTATGCTTGATCATGTAGATGGCTGTGTACCCTTCTATACATGTTTTCCCTTTAACATACCCTTGAACACAAGCGTGTATCCGGTCGTGTTAAAGTTTCTCCTCAACATGCCCTATAGCACAACTGTATATCTGGCCATGTATGCTTTGCACATATATGCATTCTAGGACCGTTAAGTACACGGGCATGTACTTAGCCATGTTTGCTCCATTTCCCCATGAATTCTAATTCCTCTTTTCCCAGTTTGATCTAATTCCTAAATCCCTTAATCCAAAGCTTAATTTAATCTTAAAACATGTAGTTTCTAATCAATTTATGTGGATTAGAATACTTCATCAAAATTTCTATGAATTGAATCATTGATTTGTTGATTCTCGTGTTCGTTACATCTTGTCTTTAATTCCGATCCTAATTAAAATGAGCGATGGAAATTGGTTAACTTCTCTATTCCACAAGCATAGTAGTAATCATGAAATTGTTAAGTCTCTTTACCTGGTTTTCCTTGTAATTAGCTCGGTAGATCATTAGGTCACCTTACGCTCTTGAGAGTGTTTTTCCCTTTTCGTTTACTATTTCACTACATAAAATAGTAAAGGAGGCTCTTTAGGTTAACTTAGGGTATTTATACCCTTCATGTAAAATGACCCATTTGCCCTCATTTTATGTACATTTTTTGTCCTTAGCCTTGACTTTATATTATAACGTATATCAATATAAAATAAAATTTCAAGTATTTATAGGACATGTCTACAAACTAAGGTAGATTAACATCAAATTTTTCCCTCCTTATTGCCATTTAGTTTGCTTCTAGTGATAGGAATAAAAATTCGACAAGACCTATCATTATGGCAAGAATTAAAGGAATTTAAATCTTGGCGTTGAGGGCCCATTTTAAGCAGATCGACCTCGGAATTATTTATATATTAACCTCTTTTCTATTATTCTTGTATTGTGTTTTCCAACAGGCACACTTATCATATTCTATAGGGCAATGGACAAACTCCCTCAGACTTAGCTTGTGGGTTATCTATGGACCGACCTAAACCGGCGATGAGTTGGGCCGATGGATCCTGTAGAAGACTAGCATCTTGAAGACCATTTCTTTTATATATTTAAACTTTTATGAACTATTTTTGTTGTATTTTGGTTTTGGGACACTTTTATTTCCTTGTAATTTTCATTTAGGGTTAGCTACCTTAAAAGTGACAAACTTGTAATTTTGAACACTTTTTAACCCTAGGAGTAGCAAGTATAAATACTTGCTTAAGAGGGGGTTTGAGGAGGCTTATCATTTTGCAGATTAAACACTACAATTCACGTGTGAATTAGGGTTCATACCTTGATTCCAAACTCTTATCAATTTCAATCCTAAGAGTTGAAATTGTGGCGAGTGCAACATCTTGAAATTGTGAGTTATATCAATTTCATTTTGTTGTGATTTCTTTTCTTCTCTAGAGTGTCATATCTAAGGTTGAATTGAGATATTTCTTGGTCAGAAATACATCTTATTGTTCATGAATTCTTGTGTTTATTTGAAGTATTTATCAATTCTATTCGGATCATCATTGAAGATTTCCCCTAGAAAACGTGTTCTTCACTATTTGAAAGGGATTATTTTTGTTACGGTTTTCTTTTGATGTTGAAGTTTATTTGCGTGGATTACATGAAATTAGGGTGTTGTTAGAAGGTATTATGATTGTGGAATTATAATTATATCATTGGATGTTTGGATTTCATCATATCTTGCTAGGGTTTACGTCATTTGCCCTTTGGTTGGAACTGGTTTGCCTTGACTTGAGTTTGGTTTCTCTTAAGTCTTTTGTATGTGCTTGAACTTGATTTTAGGCAAATCATCTTTTTGGTATCAGAGCTCTTATTGAGAGAAGGGAATTGGTTTCAATTGATTTTGTGGGGTCAATCATCCATTAGGATTGATTTAGTGGAAACTGCAATTGTATTGATTGTTATGATTTTGAGTTTGTGAAATTACCTTGTTTTGGAGATTATTTTGCTGTTTTTTTAGAGTTGGTTTGGGAAGGTTTTTGCATCATTTTGTGGTCACTAATTCACGTGGAAGAGCAAAAGTACAAAGCGTTGTTTACTTTAGCAATTTTTGGAACTTGCAAAACTTACCAAAATCCTTACCGTGAGTAGTTTTGGTGTGAAGGAGATTGTGTAGCTTGTTGTTTTGATTTCCATTGTGTAATTCTGAATTGGTGGAGTACAATTTGCAGATTGCATTGAGTTTTGATTAGTAAGGAATTATTTAAATTCAAACACATGCAATTAAGTTGTGGGAGTTAATGATTGCTATTTGAATTTGAATCCATTGTTTACCAATTGAAGAAAGGCTTGCAATTAGTGTTGTGAATCCTTGTGCAATTCGGAATTGGAGCATTTGCAAATTCCAGATTTGAAGTGTGTGGAAGGATAAGCATCCATTTGGAATTCAAATACCTTCTTTAAGTTTGAGAGCAATTCATTGAATAGCATTGAATAAGTGTTATTTGAATTTGAATTGTTTTTTACCATTTGTGGAGAAGGTTGCATTTAGTAGAGTGATTTCAAATTTGAATTTTGTTGCTGCCATTTCTTGTGGTTTATGTTGTGAATGGGAGTTTTGTAGTGGCAAGGACGTGTACACCTTGAAGTATTGTATGTAAGAGTGTTTAAAAAAAAAAAAAAAGTTACAACGTGTAGTAGTGTTGTAGTGAATTGGTTGCACCGTGTAAGAGTGAGGTGTGTGTGGTGGTGTAAATTTGTGGAGTTGTGTGGAGTAAGGTGCTACACATTAAAATAAAGTGTGAGTGTGAACCGTGGCAAGAATAAGGAAAGTGAGTAGTAGAATTTAAGATTCAAACAAGTCATTAAATGTGTGAAAGTAATTGAACTAGTTACTTAAACACTTGTTGTTGAATTTAATTCTATCTACTTGAAAGTAGTTGAGTGTACTTCATTTGTGGTTTGGTTGTGTACTTGAACCTTGGAAGTGTGAAGATAATTATTGTTGTTGGGTTTGAACACAATCATGTCTAGTGAAATGTTTCATTATGCCAATGTATTGCACTGGACATTGACTACATTTACTACTAAGGATGATGAACAAAGGGAAAACTTGTTCCATATTTCTTGTAGGGTACAAGGAAATTTATGTGTCCTTATAGTTTATGGTGGTAGTTGTACCA
Organism: Laguncularia racemosa; assembly: GCA_037954665.1. Lineage (NCBI taxonomy): Eukaryota > Viridiplantae > Streptophyta > Magnoliopsida > Myrtales > Combretaceae > Laguncularia > Laguncularia racemosa. The sequence goes on from JBBMOL010000307.1 coordinate 358,544, forward strand.
ATGTGGTAGCAGCATCGATGGTATCGAAACTAAAACTTGCTATTACTCCACATCCTGAACCGTATACATTGCATTGGCTTAGTGATCAAGGAAGTTTACATGTGACCCACAGAGCTAAGGTACCATTTAGTGTAGGGAATAAATACTTTGATGAGATTGAGTGTGATATTTTGCCTATGTGTACATCCCATATATTGCTTAGCGGGCCTTGGTTATATGATAGGAGGGTTTTACATGATGGCTTCAGGAATACTTATGTATTCCAAAAGGAAGGAAAACGAATTATTCTGAATCCGATGTCGCCTTCAGAGGTTCAAAGGGTTCAGCAACAAATCAGTAGACCATCAGTGGGCCATGAGCAGTCGAACCAACCTTTAGAGCACAAAATTCGTTAGACCCAGATGTGCCAACCTTTAGAGGATCCTAATGATCATAGTCAGATGAGCAGACTACCAGAGGACCAAACTATTCAGGGTCAGTTATGTTCTCCTTCAAAGATACTAGTGGTTCACGAGCAGTTGAGTAAACCATTGGAGTATTCTGAGGATCAGAGTCAGATGAGTCTATCATTACAAGGCCAGAATGTTCAAAGACAGTTGTGTTCACCTTCAGAGGTCTCAGAGGGCAATGAGCAGTTGGGTCAACCATTAGAAGACCATGAGGATCAGCGACATACAAATGAGTTAGAAAAAGAGGAAACAATATCAGTGAAATGGGTTGAGATAAGGGACACCTCAATGGATAATAGGTCATTATTTGTGTTGCAGATGAGATACATCCTAGAAATGGAGGAGAGAAAACAATCACCACCCGTGGTATTTCAGATTTTGGGATTCTGCAGTGATATTTCTTCAGGTGGTTTGCTAGGAGGAAATGAAGTCTCTACTGCATTTGATCTACCAGATTTGAGGACAAATCTTTTTGAGGCCCGAGGAGATGATAGGAATGAAAATCCGACAAGACCTATCATTAGGGCAAGAACTAAAGGAATTCAAATCTTGGCGTTGAGGGCCCATTTTGAGCAGATCGACCCCGGAATTATTTATATATTAACCTCTTTTCTATTATTCTTGTATTGTGTTTTCCAACAGGCACACTTATCATATTCTATAGGGCAATGGACAAACTCCCTCAGACTTAGCTTGTGGGTTATCCATGGACCGACCTGAACCGGCGATGAGTTGAGCCGATGGATCCTATAGAAGACTGGCATCTTGAAGACCATTTCTTTTATATATTTAATCTTTTATGAACTATTTTTGTTGTATTTTGGTTTTGTGACACTTTTATTTCCTTGTAATTTTCATTTAGGGTTAACCACCTTAAAAGTGGAAAACTTGTAATTTTGAGCACTTTTTAACCCTAGGAGTAGCAAGTATAAATACTTGCTTAAGAGAGGGTTTGAGGAGGCTTATCATTTTGCATATTAAACACTACAATTCACGTGTGAATTAGGGTTCATACCTTGGTTCCAAACTATTATCAATTTCAATCCTAAGAAGTTGAAATTGTGGCGAGTGCAATAAGGAGAAATCGTGAGTAATATAGATTCATCTTTGTTGTTGTTCATTTCTTCTCTACTGAGTCATATCTAGGGTTGATTTGGATGTTCTTGGACTTGTTTTAATTTGAAATTCGTGATCAATAGCTTGTCATAGGATTGATTATGTTGATATATGATATCATTCTCTTTATTGTGGCGTGAATTGGATAGTTGAAGGAAGGGTTGGAATTTGCGGTTTGACCCATTTGATTTCTTGATTTGATTCACGTGGGTTTCAATTCTAATTGTTATTATTTGATGATGATTACTTGTTTGGATTGATAATAGCAATTAGAGCTCTTTGGATTTCATTCCATTGCCTTTGGATTTCCGCATTTACCTAGTCAAGTGAATCGGTTATGTGTTTTGTGAATTAAGGTGTTTTCCTTGATTCTTTTGATTGTGCTTAAGCTTGGAATTAGGCACATCATCTAGTCACCCTTAAATTTGGTTAGACTAATCTTATTAGTTTCTAGTTTGCTTTTAGATCACTTCCCATTGGTATCACCATATGGAACATGGCAAATTTAGGGCATATTTTAGGTTATTTTATTCCTTTGTTATGGTCGTGTTATTTAATTCCAAGAGATATACGACCATGTAACATAGTCGTGTTATGGTCATGCTGACACCACACTTTATACCACAAGTTACATGCCTATGTTACACGGTTGTTTTAAAGCTATATTGATCTTATATAAAAAAAAATTAAAATTAAAATTTTCCATTGATCTTGGTACTGTAAGGCATGATTTCAGGACACAAGAAACATAGAAGAAAGCCAACAGGAGTCTAAACACTTGCATTCGTCAACCGTGTTAAGAACTCTTTCTTGTAAAAAGCAAGAATTGCTCTTTAAGTCTATAAAGCAATATTAGGGAAGTTTCTGTTATTTTTTTCCCCATTCATTATTTTATTATTCTATTTTATATATTGAGGACAATGTACCATTTAAGTGTGGGGGAAATAACATTATATAATAAGCTTGCTTATAAATTGCATTCATAATTTAATAATTTATTGAAAAATTTTTCCTTGATATATCTTTACCTTTTCATTAGTGAACTTAGAATACTAGATTAGAGTTGAATTGTGAAATCTTAGTAAATCAAAAGTTATATGTTATTTAATCTTAGAATTTAGAAACTCTAGATTGGAAGGATATTACTAATTAAGAATTAAGAATTCGAGTTTTTAAACTTATTTTGATAGATACACATCTCTTAGAAATCTTTATGAGTACCCCTTCTCCATTAATTCATCAACCTGCCTTTGGAGTTCCTTTGTCTCCTCCGGATTGCTCCTATAAGCTGGCTTATTTGGAATCGATGCTTCGGGTACAAGGTCAATCTGGTGCTCAATCCCACGAATAGGTGGTAATCCCTTTAGAATCTCCTCAGGGAAGACATCTTCAAAGTCCTGCACAAGAGACACAACCACACTAGGCAAAGAGTTAGATAAGTCGTTAGTAGTCAAACATGTTTCCTTAAAAACCAGCAACAACATAGGTTGCTTCATCACTAACGCTCTCCTCACTACACTCGCTCTTGCCACACAACTCTCCTTTTGCAAGGTTGCCCTCTCCTTTTCACTCACCACCAAAGTTGATTCCCCTTCAACTTGGTCTCTCACACTCTTTCCAACCTTCCTCTCTTTTTCCTTTTGATATTGACTCTTATATTCCTTTTCTTTCTCATTGTCTTTTGCTCTCTCAGTCTCCCTCTGCTTTTCACTCACCTTATGTTTTGCAAAAGACTGTTGTAGCTGAAACTGATCCTCATACACCTGTTTAGGTGTTAACGGTTTAAGATTAAAGCTTTTCCCTTGGTGAACAAGCATATACTTGTTAGAAAAGCCATCATGAACAACCTTCCTATCAAATTGCCATGGCCTCCTCAACAACACATGACATGCTTGCATTGGCACTACATCACATAACACCTCATCCTCATACCTACCAATGCGAAACCCAATCAAGGCTTGCTTACTCACCTTAGTCTCACCACTATCATTCAACCACTGCAATTTATATGGACTAAGGTGTCTAATAGTTTTGAGCCCCAGCCTCTCAACAATAAAATTGCTCACTACATTGGTGCAACTTCCTCCATCAATGATCAAGCTGCAAATATGATCTCCTAGATAACATCGAGTATGAAATATATTCTCCATTTGCACCTCCTCTTTTTCTTTCACCTGCACATTCAAAGCTCGCTTCACCACTGCCACTAGCCTTCCCATTGCAAGCTCCTCATCATCACTAGCATCCTCTAATGGAGGCATATCATCTTCTTCACTATCCCCCTCAGTCTCATACTCACCATCATCACGCAAAATCATCACACGCCTATTTGGACATTGACTAGCAATATGGCCTCTACCTTGACATTTAAAACATCTAATGTCACAATTTCTAGAAGTTGAAGAATCAGGGTTACCTTGGTTACTAGGAGTAGAACCCGCTTGCCTCAGCTCTCCTTTTGGTTTGGTGGGTAAAGGCTTTTCTTCCTTCTTCCATTGATTAGTCTTCCAAGTGGAATAACCATTACCCTGTTGAAACCGTGCATTACTACTACCTTTCCGCCTATGTTGGTTCTTAACCTTTATAGCCATATGGACTATATCCTCCAATTCTACATAATGCTGCAATTCAACAACATTTTGGATTTCTCCATTCAACCCTGCAAGAAATCTAGCCATGGTGGCCTCTCTATCCTCCTCTACATTCGCCCTAATTATAGTGACTTCCATCTCCATGAAATACTCATCCACACTTCGGCTTCCCTGCCTATGAGTTTGCAACTTGTTGTGCAATTCACGATAGTAATACACAGGCACAAACCACTTCTTCATCACCCTTTTCATCTCTTCCCACGACTCAATAGGTGGCTTGCCACTCCTCCTTCTATTCAACATTAATTGATCCCACCACACTATAGCATAATCCGAAAATTCAATGGCAGCAAGTTTTACTTTCTTTCTCCCACTATAGTTATGGCAATCAAACACCATCTCCACCTTTTTCTCCCACTCTAAGTACGCCTCGGGATCATTCTTCCCTTGGAAAGGAGGAATCTTCATCTTTATGCTACTCAATTGATCATCCTCTCTATTCCTATCTCCTCTATCTTCCAATCCCTTGTTCCTCTATTCCGACCACTATAACCTCTATAACTCCCAACAGAAGGCTCATCAAAGTCGTCATCTGACATTTCATCTCCACCCCTATGTACTCTCCTAGAACGACTCTCCCTCTTACGCCCTTGGAATACGTTTGTGGATTTCTCTAGTCTTTGCTCTACCGTCTCATGAATTTGTTCCATTCCCTCCTGAAACATTCTCTTCATTTCACCCCTCAATGCCTCAATCACTAACCTAGCATCAAACCTTCCCCTCTCACCTTCAGGAGAATGTTGCCTCGACATAGTTCCTGCAGAAAAGATTAATACTAGCACAAATATATATATATGATTAAACCTCACGATACACTCCCTTACGTGTTTCGCTCAAATGATGATATCACACAGTCGCTCGTGTATTCTCACAAACAACGATGATATCAACTCGCTAGTTTCTCTTCTCGATTCTCTTGGAACTAACCCGAACTACACTAATTCCTTTCCTTAGTATTCAAAACAACTCTAGGGTTCGTAAATTTTTCCTCTTTTTTTTTTCTATCTGAATTTTTTTTTTTTTGTTGTGATTCTTCCTTTTTTTTTTCGTAACAAATTGGCTAGTAGATACTACACTATCAATAGACAATTAATACTACGAAATTGAATGCTAACAATGGATATGAACGATTGGAGTTAGGGTTTTTGATGTTACCTTCCTCAAACCGAACTGATGTTTTGACAAACCTAAGCTCTGATACCAAACTGATGCGCACTTGGTATGCTCTGATACCGAACTGATGCGAGATTGGTTTGATCAGATTCCTAACTTATACGAACCACGCCAACCTGTGACGAAACCCAATACCAATACGCTTGGAACTCGTTACCTAAGATGCCAAACACCTAAAGTGAAAACCGCGACCCGTTGTCTATAAGCGAGACAAGAACCTTGGTATAATGTGATGACGCCACAATCGGGATGAAAGACCGATTGATAAGTCGGGATGAACGCCACGGAAATTAATCCGATAAGTTCTAGTTAGTTCTTGAAGAACCAAGAGAGGAGCCTCTCAAAAGTGTTTGTAATGTTCTAAGATGTATCCTATCTCTATTCTAAACCCTAGGAGCTTTTATACTAGGGTTACAATTTGTAAAAATACAAGTCCAAAACGACGTCACTTCAATAAGTGCGTAAAAATAACAAATATGACATGTTGGCCGGCGTGGGATACACGGCTGTGTACTTTGGCCGTGTATGATTCAGTGGAAATTCTTATCTCCTTACACAGCCGTGCCTCTTAGCTGTGTGTCTGGCCGTGTATGATTCTGTGCAATCTTGAGATTCCTACATGACCGTGCCTTGAAAGTACACGCCCTCTTCATCCCGTGTCTGGTGTGACTTGTACAAGAGCAAGGGTCTTCCCATGGTTGTTCCAATCCTTTCCAACTTCATGATTGCTCCAATCCTTTCCGGCTTCATGGACATCCTTTATCAACTCGTTAAGTTCTTCCTTGAGTCGTTTCGCTTGACTTCTTGCGATCGGTCCAGGCGGCACTTCAAGAGTATCCACATTTCTTCTTCTAGCTTGGCTCTCATCATGGATGTCATCATAATCTTACCATGTTATCAATGCCCTCACTAAGGAATGGAATTCCTTATCATATATTGAGTAGTTTAGAGTTGCACCACTCAATGTTTAACTAAAATTCGCAATAGGCCTTTTATCCTGCATCAACACAGTACCAATCCCGATCTTTAAGGCATCATACTCTAATTCAAAAACCCTATCAAAATCAAGTAAAACCAATACTAGAGCACTAGTAAGTTTTACCTTTATCTCTTCAAAACTCTTTTAGGCCTTCTCACCTCAAGTAAAAGGAACATTTTTCCTAGTTAGTTTAGTCAAAGGACTGACAATACTATTGAAGCTATGGATAATGCATCTATAAAATGAAGCTAGTCCATGAAAACTTCTTACCTCAGTAATTGATTTTGGTGTTGACCATTCTCTTATAGCCCTCACTTTCTCCTCATCAACCTTTACACTAGAACTAGATATAATAAATCTTGAAAATGTTTCCTTAGTTTGGTAGGAAGAACACTTCTAGAGATTAGCATACAACTGTAACGCCGTCAATACTGAAAATACAGCCTGTAGATGCTCTACATGATTTTCTAGGTTTTCATTGTATATCAAAATGTCATCAAAATAAACAACAACAAATTTACCCAGAAACTCCTTCATTACATAATTTATTATCTCATAAAAGTACTAGGATCTTTAGTCAAACCAAATAGCATGACCATCTATTCATATAATCCATGGCTTGTTTTAAAAGCGGTCTTCCACTTGTCTCCTTCTCTCATTTGAATTTGGTGATATTTACTTTTAAGGTTTAGCTTAGAGGATACCTATGCACCATATAGCTCATATAACATCTCAACAAGTCTAGGAATAGGATAATTGTATTTGATGGTGATTTTGTTTATGGCTCGACTATCAATGCACATCCTCTAAGTGCCATCCATTTTAGGGATAAAAAGGGCTGGAATAGCACAAGGACTGATACTGTCCTTAATAAAACCCCATTCTACCAGCTCATCCACCTGACGTTTCAATTTTTTAGCATCCTAAGGATTCATGCGGTACGCAAGTCGGTTTGGTAAAACTGATCCAAGCTAGAAGTCAATGGCATGCTCAATACCTCTTAGAGGTGGCAATCCCTCTAGCAATTCATCTGTAAAAAGATCACTATAGTCATCTAGTACCTGAGATAATACAAGGGGGTAGATGCTCATGCCCATCCATCTCTAGGGCATACCTCATCTATAATAAATATACTGGTCTCTCATCTACTATGGCCTCCTCTAACTCATATTTTCCCACCAATAAGTGATAGGAACAAAAATCTGACAAGACCTATCATTAGGGCAAGAACTAAAGGATTTTGAATATTGGCGATGAGGGCCTATTTTGAGCAAATCGACCTTGGAATTATTCATTTACTAACATCTTTTATCTTATTCATGTATTATATCTTCCAACATACACACTTGTCATATTTTATGGGGTGATGGACAAACTCACTCATACTCAGTTTATAGGTTATCCATGGACTGACATGAATCGGCGATGAGTTGGGCCGACGAATCCGATGGAAGAGCTTGCATGATGAAGACTATTTTCTTTTTTTTTTGTAATCGTTTTATGGGCTATTTTATGCTGTATTTTCTTTTGGGATACTTTTATTTTGATTGTAATTTTCATTTAGGACTAGCCACCTTAAAAGTGGCATAATTGCAATTTTCGTGCATTTTCCAACCCTAAGGGTAGCAAGTATAAATACTTTCTTATAGTAGGGTTTGAGGAGGCCAAATTTTTCAAAATTGAGATACACTTTGCATGAGGATTAGGGTTCTCCTAATTGTCATTAGACTCTTATTTATGGGAATCAAAATCCGACAAGACCTATCATTAGGACAAAAATTGAAGGATTTCAAATCTTGGCAATGAGGGCCCATTTCAAGCAGATCAACCTCGGAATAAATTATTATCTAACCTCTTTTATCTTATTCATGAATTGTATATTCCAACAGGTATGCTTATTTGATTTCACAAGGCGATGGATAAACTCACTAAGACTCAGCTTGTGGGTTATCTATGGACCGACCTGAACCGGCGATGAGTTGAACCGACGGATTCCATCATGAAGCTAGCCTGCCGAAGATTATTTTCTTTACTTGTAATTTATGTTTGAACCATTTATTTTGTAAGCTTTATGGGACATTTTATTTGGTTGTATTTTACCTTTAGGACCGGCCACCCTATAGTGGCATAGTTGTGATTTTTTAGTCATTCTAACCCTAAAGGGTGCAAGTATAAATACTTGCAAATTAGGGTTTTTAAGGGGCTTTTTGAACATTTGAGAAAACACCCCCTTTGTGCCGTGAGAGAGAGTGCCTCTTTCAAGCATTTGCTCTTATCAATTTCCTTAGTGAAATTGTGGCGAGTTGGCTTGGATTTGTTGTGTGTTATATCAACAAATTACAAGTTGATCCTAATTCCAAACTAGTGAGTCATATCTGGTGAGGATTTAGTTATTTTTATGTACTTTTGTTCTTATGAAATTAGGGTTCTAAGATTTCGAAATTTGAAGGAATTTTGAATTGAAATTGAATCCCATTTCATTTTCATTCTTGCAATCAACGTTATATCATATATTGTTGTTCATCAATATTTCGGTTTCTTGAGGAATTTTGAGTCATTTCCCTTCTTGTGGCGTGGATCTTCATAGGGATTTCATCCCTTCTTTTGTATGTGCTTGAAACCCCCTTTTGAGCACATCATAATTTGGTATCAGAGCTTAAGGTTTAAGAGGAGGGATTGTTGAATTTGTGATTTTGATCCTTATATTGATATCTTTCTATTGCCGTGAGTTGCTTATGGTTAAGAGGAGGGATTGTTGCAATTAGGATTGTCCTTTGTTTCCATCTTGCCGTGAGTTAATTGAAGGTTTATGAGAAGGGTTTTGTTGATTGAAGTTTGGGAATTGAAAGTTTTTGGTATTACCATTGTGAACCGAATTGCAAGGGAGTGGAAATTCGGATCAAGTGAATGAATTTTTTTGTTGTTGTTACCTTGATGTTTACGTGATTGATCCTTGTTGAAATTGAGGATTAATTGAATTGTTTGTATTGGTACTAATTGGCGTGAGTATCATACTTAGGAAGTTGAAACTTGTTGTTGTAGAAGTGGACATCTTGTTGTAATTTTTTGTCTTGACTTCACCGTGAAGGAAAGGAAGGTAGTGCAATTTCGGAAGTGCAAATTGTGTAGGAAGGAAATTGTGTTTGATTTTGCATTGTTGAATTCAGAATTGTGGAGGATATTTGCAATTTTCCAGATTTGATTAGTGTGTAAGAAAGGAAGTTATTTGATTTCAAAACAAGCATTAAGAGTGAAGGAGTTAATTGTGCTTGTTTGAATTTGAAAATTTGCATCTTACCAAATGTGGAGGAATTGCAATTAGTGAAGTGGTTTGATTTCAAATTTAATTTGTTGCCTTTGTTGTGTTAATTTCGGTTGGAAAATTGTGTTGAAGTGGATATAGTGCACCGTGAGTGTGTAGGGTAGTATATGGTGTTGTGTTGTGCAAATTAGAAGTGAAAGTGTATAATTTCCAGATTTGAGTTGTGTGGAAGAAAAGGAAACAATTTGAATTGAAACACATCCATTTACTTCAAGTAGTTAAGAGTGGTATTGATTATATTTCATTTGAATTTGAAATTGATTCTTACCATTTGTGGCAAAGTTGCATTAAGGGTGTCACTTGTGAAATTGTTGCCGTGTATATGGGAGTGTGTAGATGTTGTTGCCGTTTCTTGTTGTTGTTGCCAATTAAAGGAGCATCTTAGTTAGTTTTTGTTAGTTGCTATCTTGGAAGTGAAGGGTTGCAACATATTCTTGTTGCGTAAAATTATTGTGTTATGTGTAAAGTGTATAAGTGGCGGAGTGAGTTGGTTTTGGCGTGAATTATTTTTGTGAAGCAAGTGTGCTACAATTACTAGACATTACATTGGTACATCAAATAGATTGCATCCACAAAAATGTCTATTAATAGTGTGAATGGAGGAAGGAGTGATGTAGCATATAGTCGAGTTGGTGGAGGTCAGGGTTCTAATGTTGTAGGTGGGAGGACCTTAGATGAACAACTTCGGGACCTTAGAAAACTTGTTACTACATTAGCAACGAGGATTGATAGGATGACATTGCCACCACCACCAGTGGTACACCTTCAGGAGCCACCTAGAGCAAAGGAAGATTATCATGCTCTTAGAGAAGATACAGTTGATAATTTTGGGCTTAAACCACTTCCAGAAATGGAATTTAGACCACCTAAAGGCTCAGAGTGTGCAGAGCTACAGATGCTTTCACTTGAAGATAAGGGTTCCACAGATGAAAGATGTCAAACACCACTGTGCCAACCTTCAGAGGTTTCTGAAGGTAATGATCAGTTGGACCAATTGTTAGAAGACTCTAGGGATCAGCATAACAGGGATGAGTAAAAGGAAACAAACTCGTTGGAAAGTGTTGAGATAGAGGAAACATCAGTCGATAATGAGTCCTTGTTTTTGTTACAGGAGAGATACATCCTAGAGATGGAGGAAAGAAAACAATCATCTACTATAGTATTTCAGATATTGGGATTCTGTAGAGATACTCCTTCAGATGGATTACTTTTGGGAAACAGAGTCTCTGCTGCATTTGAACTGCAAGATTTGAGGTCAAATCTTTTTGAGGTCCAAGGAGATGATGGGAATCAAAATCCGACAAGACTTATCATTAGGACAAAAATTGAAGGATTTCAAATCTTGGCAATGAGGGCCCATTTCAAGCAGATCAACCTCGAAATAAATTATTATCTAACCTTTTTTATCTTATTCATGAATTGTATATTCCAACAGGTATGCTTATTTGGTTTCACAAGGCGATGGATAAACTCACTAAGACTCAGCTTGTGGGTTATCTATGGACCGACCTGAACCGGCGATGAGTTGAACCGACGGATTCCATCATGAAGCTAGCCTGCCGAAGATTATTTTCTTTACTTGTAATTTATGTTTGAACCATTTATTTTGTAAGCTTTATGGGACATTTTATTTGGTCGTATTTTACCTTTAAGACCGGCCACCCTATAGTGGCATAGTTGTGATTTTTTAGTCATTCTAACCCTAAAGGGTGCAAGTATAAATACTTGCAAATTAGGGTTTTTGAGGGGCTTTTTGAACATTTGAGAAAACACCCCCTTTGCGCCGTGAGAGAGAGTGCCTCTTTCAAGCATTTGCTCTTATCAATTTCCTTAGTGAAATTGTGGCGAGTTGGCTTGGATTTGTTGTGTGTTATATCAACAAATTACAAGTTGATCCTAATTCCAAACTAGTGAGTCATATCTGGTGAGGATTTAGTTATTTTTATGTACTTTTGTTCTTATGAAATTAGGGTTCTAAGATTTCGAAATTTGAAGGAATTTTGAATTGAAATTGAATCCCATTTCATTTTCATTCTTGCAATCAACGTTATATCATATATTGTTGTTCATCAATATTTCGGTTTCTTGAGGAATTTTGAGTCATTTCCCTTCTTGTGGCGTGGATCTTCATAGGGATTTCATCCCTTCTTTTGTATGTGCTTGAAACCCCCTTTTGAGCACATCACTTATCAATTTCAATCCCAAGAGTTGAAATTGTGGCAAGTGCAACACTTTGAAATTGTAAGTAATATGAATTTCATTTTGTTGTGATTTCTTTTCTTCTCTAGTGTGTAATATCTACGGGTGAATTGTGATAGTTCTTGATTAGATTTTTTATTGCATTTGTGATCAATTATCTTGTTATAAGGTTGATTGTTTTAGTACTTGATATCATCATCTTCTTTTGTGACATGAATTGGGAATTGTAGGAAGGAGTTGAAATCACGGTTTTGATCTATTCTTCTTGATTTGATTCATATGGATTTCACTTATAATTGTTCTTATTTGGTGAAGATTACATATATGTAGGCTGCCGGCCTTTGTTGCTGGCCTATGTATTTAAGTCGCCAGTCTTGAATGGCCTTGCACAACTTTTTCTAGGCATGATATAAAAAGTGTCTTTAGGTATTTTGAAAAAACAGATGTTATTTTGTTGAAAATATAAACACTTTGAGTGTGTGTGAATCCTTGATGTGCCTAAATCCAAGATTAAGCACATGCAAAACCAATTTGAAAGACAATTAAACAATGTCAATCAAACTAGTCTCAATCATATGAACAATGGCGTCAAATCCTCAAAGTTTATGACTAATTCTTCAACTAAGATGTGAATCAATAACGAATCCAAATATGATGAAGCTCTGATACCAAAAAGATGATGTGCCTAATTCCACTAAGAAGCACAATCAAAAGACTTAAGAAAAACAATCTCAAGTCAAGGCAAAAACCGGATCCACAAGGCTAAATCACGTGAACCTTAATGAAGATATGATGAAATCCAAATGTCCAATGATATAGTAATAATACCACAATGATAATATCTTCTAAAAACACTCTAATCTCATATAATCCACGCAAATAATCCACATATTCAAAAGAAAACCATAATTATAAGAATTCCTTTCCAATAGAGAAGAACACGTTTTCATGTGTAATCTTCAATGATGATTCGAATCCAATTGCTAAGTACTTCAAATAAACACAATAATTCGTGAATAATAATATGTATTTCTGACCATGAACTATCTCAATTCAACCCGAGATATGACTCACTAGAGAAGAAAAGAAATCACAACAAAATGAAATTGATATAACTCACAATTTCAAGATGTTGCAATCGCCACAATTTCTACTCTTGGGATTGAAATTGATAAGAGTTTGGATGACAATTAGGAACCCTAATTCTCACGTGAAAGGTAGTGTTTGATCTGCAAAAATAAGCTCCCTCAAACCCTCTCTTAAGCAAGTATTTATACTTGCTACTCCTAGGGTTAAAAAGTGCTCAAAATTACAAGTTTGCCACTTTTAAGGTGGCTAACCCTAAATGAAAGTTACAAAGAAATAAAAGTGTCCCAAAACCAAAATACAACCAAAATAGTTCAATAAACATTTACAAGATACAAAATAACATAAGTCTTCATGATCCAATGCCTCAAAATAGAGAACAATCGCAGCGGGTCTTTGATTGTTATCCTAAAAAATGTTCTGTGTCCAACTGAAGTTATAGGACATTTTGGCATCCCATGGAGAATTATAATTGTACTGTAAAATTATTCTCAAATTTTATTAGAAATAAAGACATAAGGTAAAATATGAGCAATTTGGTTAATCATCCAAATTGGGTTCTGAAGAGGTTAACAGTGTTAGAAATTTTCCCATCATCTCCTCGGGCTTCTGAAAGATTTGCCCTCAAATCTAGAGGATCAGTTGTGGAACTGAACCCTAGTATCTCTGTTGTCCTGCTCTTCGGCTAACCATGGTAGTGGATGGATTCCTGATCTGTTTCTGAAAACCCTAGACCTCAGATGGAGTCATCGGTAATAGAACTATGTGTGACTCGCCCATGCTGAACATGTAGGTATTTTCAAACCCATCATGTATCACCCGTCGATCATACAACCAAGGCCAACCCAACAGCAAATGAAATGCATGCATAGGAACTATATCACAAAGGATCTCATCATGATAGTTCTCCCGACACTCACAGGAACCTTTGCCCTAAGGGTAACATGCATACTACCTCTATTATCCAGCCAATGCAAATGATAAGGACTAGGATGTGGTATAGTAGACAGTTGTAATTTGTCTACCAATGCAGCAGATATAACATTCGTGCAACTACCACTATCGATGATGATGATAGGAATCAAAATCCGACAAGACTTATCATTAGGGCAAAAACTAAAGGATTTCGAATCTTGGCGATGAGGGCCCATAAGATGATGTGCTCAAAACCACTTTGAAGCACAATCATCTTTTTGGTATCAGAGCACAAGTTGAGAGAAGGGATTAAGTGTTGGTTAATTTCGTGATTAGGGTTCTTCATATTTGAACCGAAATTGTGTGTTGTGGATTTGAGTTGCAAAATTGTCTTGATTGAGAATCTAATTTGTTGCTTGTTGAAGTTGGATTGGAGGGATTGTTGTAGCTTCTTCAGACTAATTATTTTCGTGGAAAGGAAGAAGAATAGAAGTGTTGTTAATTCAACATTTTGTGAAATTAAAAAAAAAAATTGCCTTTTCTTGCCGTGACTAGCTTGTTGCGTGGAGGAGGTTGTGAAGCTTGTTGTTGTGTGAATCTTTGTGCAATTCGGAGTTGGAGCATTTGCAATTTCCAGATTTGAAGTGTGTGGGAGGATAAGCAGTCATTTGAAATTCAAATACCTTCTTTAAGTTTGAAAGCAATTCATTGAGTAGCATTGAATAAGTGTTATTTGAATTTGAATTGTTTTTTACCATTTGTGGAGAAAGTTACATTTAGTGGAGTGATTTCAAATTTGAATTTTGTTGCTGCCATTGCTTTGTTTATGGTGGGAATTTGTGGAAGTTGTGTGGAGTAAGGTGCAGCACATTGAGGCTTAATTTTGCAGAACAAACACTTCACATTTCGTGAGAGGGCTTAGGGTTTTCCTAATTCCAAATTCTCTTATCAATTTCAATCCTAAGAAGTTGAAATTGTGGCGAGTGCAACAAGGAGAAATCGTGAGTAATATCGATTCATCTTTGTTGTTGTTCATTTCTTCTCTAGTGAGTCATATCTAGGGTTGATTTGAATCTTTCTTGGACTTATTAGTGATTGTAATTCGTGGATAATCATCTTGTAAAGGTTGATTGTTCATTGAGATTGAATGCTTCTTAGTGATTGGCGTGAATTGGCATTATTGGAAGGATTTGAGATCACGGTTTTTGTGCTTGTCTTATTGCTTCCTTTTGATCTGATTTTACGTGAACTTCATCTTCTCTTGTGGTTATTTGGTTAATATTATCATTAGAGATTACAATTGAATCATTTGAACAACAATTTCCATCAAAATCTACAAGGTGTTCACGTGAAACTGCCCTCAAGTGAACCGGTTTGTGTTTTGTGAATTGAGGTGTTTTCCTTGATTCTTTTGATTGTGCTTAAGCTTGGAATTAGGCACATCATATTTTGGTATCAGAGCCCTAAGATGAATTGAGATATTTCTTGATCAGATATACATCTTATTGTTCACGAATCCTTGTACTTATTTGAAGTATTTATCAATTATATTCGGTTCATCATTGAAGATTTCCCTTGGAAGTGTGTTCTTCACTATTTGAAAAGGGATTATTTTGTTACGGTTTTTCTTTGGAAATTGAGGTTTTATTTGCATGGATTACATGAAATTAGAGTGTTGTTAGAAGGAATTTTCATTGTGGTATTCTAATTATATCATTGGATGTTTGGATTTCATCATTTCATCATTAGGGTTCATTTGAAAAGTGCCCTTTGTGGATCCGATTTTGCCTTGACTTGAGATAGTTTTTCTTAAGTCTTTTGGATGTGCATTTAAGTGTGTTTAGGCACATCATCTTTTTGGTATCAGAGCACATGTTGAGAGAAGGGAATTGGTTTCATTTGATTTCGTGGAGTTAATCATCCATTAGGGTTGATCAAGTGAAAACCGAAATTGTGTTGTTGTTGTTGTTTGAGATTGCGAAATTACTTTGGATTGGGATTTGATTTGCTGATTGTTGGAGTTGATTTGGGAAGGTTATTATATCACTTTGTGGACACTAATTTACGTGGAAGAGTAGAAGTACAAAGTGAAGTTTGCTTTAGCAATTTTTCTTGAACTTGTAAAACTTACCAATTCTTGCCGTGAAGTAGCTTGTGGCGTGAGGAGTTGTGTTGTTTGTTGTCTTTGAATTCCATTGTGTAATTCTGAATTGGTGGAGTACAATTTGCAGATTACATTAAGTTTGATTAGTAAGGAATTATTTGAATTCAAATCATATGCAATTAAGTTGTGGGAGTTAATGATTGCTTTTTGAATTTGAATTCATTGTTACCAATTGAGGAAGGCTTGCAATAAGTGAAGTTATTTGAATTTCAAATTGAAAGTTGCTGCCTATAGTGGGATTCGGAATTCATTTTGGGAAGGCTACTTATTAATCTTTTATCTTCATTATTTGCCGTGGAAGTTGAAGACTACTTGTAATCAATATTCACCTTGTTGTTGCCGTGGAAGTGATACATCTTAATTGTTGTTGTTGTTTATGTTGTTGCTGTAGAGTTATTGGTGGAGTGAGTGCACCGTGATTGAAGGTTTATGTGGTGGTGTAAATTTGTGGATTTATGTGGATTAAAGGTGCTGCACATCAAGATCAATTGTAGGTGTGAAACATGGCAAGAAAGGAAAATTAAAGTAGTAGAATTTGAATTCAAAAACAAACATTAAAGTGTGAAAGTAATTGAACTTATTACTTCAACACTTGTGAGTTGAATTTAATTTCTTAACTACTCAGAAGTATTTATTTGTGCTTCACTTATTCTAATATACTTGAAGTGATAAAAAGTATTTATTGCATTGGTGACTTGTTGCACCGTGGGTGTATAAGTGTGTGTGTTGTTATCTAAACTTGTTACTGTGATGTGGTGAAGTGAAGGGAGTGTGCCACAAATTATTTGAGATTACATTTGTACTTTAGATAAATCGCATCCACAAACATATCATATGATAGTGTGAATGGGTACATTGGCAATGAGGCCAATAGCTAAGTGGGTAGCAGACCAAGTCGTCGAAATACAAATGGAAGAACTTTAGATGAACAACTTCGGGACCTTACCAAAATTATTGCTACATTAGCAACAAGGATTGATGGGATGACATTGCCACCACCACCTGTGGTAAACCTTCAGGCGCCACCTAGAGTAAAGGGAGATTATCATGCTCTTAGGGAAGATAGAGATGATAATTTTGGGCTTAATCCATACCTGGACAGGGAATTTAGACCACCTTGAGGACCAGAGTGTGCGAAGCTACAGATGCCTTCATTTGATGGTAGGGGTTCCGCAGATGATTACCTAGACTGGGAGGACCAAATTGTGCAGACCCAAGTATGCCAACCTTCAAAGGTTCTTAAGGGCTCTAGTGACACGAGCCAACCCTTAGAGCATAAAATTTGTCAGACACCGATGTGCCAACCTTCAGAGGATCCTGATAATCATAGTTAGACGAGCAGACCACCAGAGAGCCAGACTGTTCAGAGACAGTTATGTTCACCTTCAGAGGTTTCAGAAGGTAATGAGCAGTTGGGCCAACCATTAGAAGACCCTGAGGATCAGCATCATATAGATGAGTCAAAAAAAGAGGAAACAAACTCAATGGAATGGGTTGAGACAGGGGAGACATCAGTAGATAATGAGTCCTTGTTTGTGTTGCAGATGAGATACATCCTAGAAATGGAGGAGAGAAAACAATCACCTACTATGGTATTCCAGATATTGGGATTCTGTAGAGATACTTCTTCAGATGGATTGCTTTTAGAAAATAGAGTCTCTATTGCATTTGATCTGCCAAATTTGAGGACAAATCTTTTTGAGGCCCGAGGAGATGATAGCAATCAAAATCCGACAAGACTTATCATTAGGGCAAAAACTAAAGGATTTCGAATCTTGGCGATGAGGGCCCATTTTGAGCAAATCAACCTTGGAATTATTCGTTTACTAACCTCTTTTATCTTATTCATGTATTTTATATTCCAACAGGAATACTTATCATGCTTTACAGGGCAATGGACAAACTCACTTAAACTTAGCTTGTGGGTTATCCATGGACCGACCTGAACCGGCGATGAGTTGGGCCGATGGATCCTATAGAAGACCGGCATCTTGAAGAGCATTTCTGTTATGTATTTTTCATTTTTATGAACTATTTTTGGTTGTATTTGGTTTTGGGACACTTTTATTTCCTTGTAATTTTCATTTAGGGTTAGCCACCTTAAAAGTGGCAAACTTGAAATTTTGAGCACTTTTTAACCCTAGGAGTAGCAAGTATAAATACTTGCTTAAGAGAGGGTTTGAGGAGGCTTATTTTTGCAGATTATACACTTCACTTTAACGTGAGAGGGCTTAGGGTTTCCTAATTCCAAAATTCTCTTATCAATTTCAACCCAAGAATTGGAATTGTGGCGAGTGCGACAAAGGAGAATTGTGAGTCATATCGATTCATCTTTGTTGTATGTTCATTTCTTCTCTAGTGAGTCATATTTAGGGTAGATTTGAATCTTTCGTGGACTTATTAGTGATTGTAATTTGTGGATAATCATCTTGTAAAGGTTGATTGTTCATTGAGATTGAATGCTTCTTAGTGATTGGCATAAATTGGCATTATTGGAAGGATTTGCGATCAAGGTTTTTGTGCTTGTCTTTTCATCCATTTCACGTGTAATTCACTTGTTCTTATTGTTGATTAGTGAAATTGATCATTAGTGAAAGTTAATTGAATCTTTGAACCATTGGATTTCATCAAAGTTCCATTAAGGTCACGCAATTTCCTAGTCCATTGAACTGGTTTGTATGAGACTTGAGAATTGTTTTTCTTGAGTCATTTGATTGTGTTTCTTAGTGGATTTAGGCACATCAGATGAGTACACAAAGGTTACCTCTGATTCTACAAGAGGTATGAAATATGTTCTCCCTCTAAATATCACTGGTATCAGGAGATGTGGATAAAATCCGGCGTAACACATTAAGGGGTAGATATTTCCCTCCTGTATGCTTCTCAGGCGTGTTTGCATTCTGATCATCATAATATTCCTGCAGTGCTATTGGTAGATCTGTAGGCTCAATCTGATCATGATCATCCTCAGTTCCCTCTCCAATGTCTTCCATAACAATCATCACCCTCTTATTTGGATACTGTGCAGCCATACGCCCAAATCCCATGCATTTAAAGCATTTTATCCGGCGCGCTTTCTCACTAGTAGATCCGGGAACAGTTTGCCTCGTTTCTGGGGCCATGACCTCTTTACCCTTCCCAGTGGGTAAGTTTTCTCTTATAATGGTTGGGGTAGTAGTGTCCACTGCGTTGACTCCCTCACCTACCGCCTTTGTTCCCCCTGATCGACTGTCGGCTGAGATGGGTCTATTAACAGTACTAGGCCTACTGCTTGGAGCCCTAAAGAAGTTGGACCTCCTCTGTCTCTCTACTTTTATGGCCAACTGAATAGCCTCATCAAGTGTAGTATAGCACTGCAGCTCAATAATACACGCTATCTCATATTTTAGACCTGAGATAAATCGTGCTATAGTTTGTTCTGGAGGCTCAACAAACCCACACCTAATCATAAGGGTCTCAAATTCCTACACATAATCATCCACTGTTTTGCCCCCCAGCCTCAAGGTTTGCAGTCGCATAAACAGCTCCTGTTTGTAGTGCTCAGGAATGAACCTTTTCCTCAACAACCTCTTCATGTCCCTCCAAGTCTGAACCTCAGCCTCTCCATCTCGACGCCTGTTGATGATCAGATTCTTCCACCAAAGTGCAGCATACCTTACAAATTCAACAGCAGCTAATCTGACCCTAGTATTGTCGTCGATCTCATAACATTCGAAGAGACCTTTGACCTTATCCTCCCAGTCTAAGTATTCATCTGCTGATCCCTTACCATCATAGGATGGCATCTATAGTTTCACATACTCCAAACCCCGAGGTGGCCTGAAATCCCTATTCTGATTTAGGTTTACCCCAAAATTGTCATCCCTTTCTTCCCTGTTTGGAAGATGCTCCTCACCCATCCTTCTATTTAAATTCCCATCTCCCACTACTTTGTTTCGACGAGGGTTTTGTGGAGCTACTCGAGGTGGTGCTGGTTAGTTTACCACTGGTGGTTGTGGTAAAGTCATCCTATCAACTCTAGTTGCCAGTGTAGCAACTATAGTAGTAAGCTCCTAAAGTTGTTCCTCCAAAGTTCTCCTGCCTGCCACATTACGACCCTAACCTCCACCAACCTGGCTATTGGCTTCTTCACCCATTCCCGCATTCACACTGTCATTTGACATATTTGTAGATTCCCGTATGTTGTTCCTCAAAACAATTTGATTCAAGGGTACACACTTCCACTACTACGCTTCCCTAAACTCCACACAATAGCAACTACAAAAGACAAACAAACAAACCCACTTAATGTTACAATTATATTATTGCAACTCACGTGTAATACTCTTCTCCACAACACGCCACAACTAAACGGTGCAACAAATTTAATTTCCACAAGTCACTCCACGGCAACACACAAGGAACAACAACAATGATGATGTGTTACTTCTACGGCAACAACAAGATGGATATTAAGTGCAAGTAGACTTCAACTTCAATGGCAAATAATGAAAACAAAAGACTAATAAGTGACTTTCCACAAATGAATTCCGAATCCTACAATAGGCAGCAACTTCCAATTTGAAATTCAAACAACTTCACTTATTGCAAGCCTTCCTCAATTGGTAACAATGAATTCAAATTCAAATAGCAATCATTAACTCCCACAACTTAATTGCATATGTTTTGAATTCAAATAATTCCATACTAATGAAAACCCAATGCAATCTGCAAATTGTACTCCACCAATTCAGAATTACATAATGGAAATCAAAAACAACAAACTACACTTCCTCCTCCATGCCACAACAAGCTATGGCAAGGATTTTGGTAAGTTTTGCAAGTTCCAAAAATTGCTAAAGTAAACAACACTTTGTACTTCTACTCTTGCACGTAAATTAGTGACCACAAAATGATGCAATAACCTTCCCAAACCAACTCCAACATTTAGCAAATTATATTCCAAGCCAAGGTAATTTCGCATTCTCAAAACAACAGCAACAACACAATTTGCGGTTTTCACTTGATCAACCCTAATTGATGATCAATTCCACGAAATCAAATACAACGAATCCCTTCTCTCAACAAGCGCTCTGATACCAAAAAAGATGATGTGCCTAAATCCAAGATTAAGCACATGCAAAACCAATTTGAAAGACAATTAAACAATGTCAATCAAAGTAGTCTCAATCATATGAACAATGGCATCAAATCCTCAAAGTTTATGACCGATTCTTCAACTAAGATGTGAATCAATAATGAATCCAAATATGATGAAGCTCTGGTACCGGAAAGATGTTGTGCCTATTTCCACTAAGAAGCACAATCAAAAGACTTAAGAAAAACAATCTCAAGTCAAGGCAAAAACGGGATCCACAAAGCTAAATCACGTGAACCTTAATGAAGATATGATGAAATCCAAATTTCCAGTGATATAGTAATAATACCACAATGATAATATCTTCTAACAACACTCTAATCTCATAAAAGCCACGAAAATAATCCACATATTCAAAAGAAAACCTTAATTATAAGAATTCCTTTCCAATAGAGAAGAACATGTTTTCAAGTGTAATCTTCAATGATGATCCGAATCCAATTGCTAAGTACTTCAAATAAACACAAGAATTTGTGAATAATAATATGTATTTCTGACTAAGAACTATCTCAATTCAATCCTAGATATGACACACTAGAGAAGAAAAGAAATCACAACAAAATGAAATTGATATAACTCACAATTTCAAGATGTTGCACTCGCCACAATTCAACTCTTGGGATTGAAATTGATAAGAGTTTAGATGACAATTAGGAACCCTTATTCTCACGTGAAAGGTAGTGTTTGATCTGCAAAAATAAGCTCCCTCAAACCCTCTCTTAAGCAAGTATTTATACTTGCTACTCCTAGGGTTAAAAAGTGCTCAAAATTACAAGTTTGCCACTTTTAAGGTGGCTAACCCTAAATGAAAGTTACAAAGAAATAAAAGTGTCTCAAAACCAAAATACAACCAAAATAGTTCAATAAACATTTACAAGATACAAAATAACATAAGTCTTCATGATCCAATGCCTCAGAATAGAGAACAATCGCAGCGGGTCTTTGATTGTTATTCTGAAAAATGTTCTGTGTCTAGCTGAAGTTGTAGGACATTTTGGCATCCCATGGAGAATTATAATTGTACCTATAAGATTATTCTCAAATTTTATTAGAAATAAAGACATAAGGTAAAATATAAGCAATTTGGTTAATCATCTAAATTGGGTTCTAAAGAGGTTGACAGTGTTAGAAATTTTCCCATCAATCCTCTTAGAGAGTTCTTGAATATTGAGAATTTGTTTTCCCTATATTATACTTGTTCTTATTAGATTCTTAGTCCCTGTAGAATTTGTGATGAACATCGTTATTGAATTCTTGGAATTCTTTAACCTTAGTGATTGATTTATAGAACGTGGTCTCTATCATTCTATGATTTGATTATGAATTAGTTTAATTTTATCAATCTTGGCATCTATAGATTGGTAATTTTATCCATATCCTTTGATTTTACTTTGTTAGCACCAAATACAGGAAAACCCTAAAATTGTTATTGACAATTTGATTTGTGTGAAAGGATTAGATTCCGATTCCGTGTCATTTGGTATCAGAGCATTCTAATTTTGCATCATTTGGTATTAGAGCATATCAATTTCATAACATATTTAGTAATGTATTTCATATAATTTGAAATTCTACGCTCGTTATCCCTTTCCTTTATATATGATTATTCTTTCTAAGTGTTTTAAATATCTATTTCTCGTTGTTTGTTATACTTATCAAACAGATTTCATGTCTTCCTCATTTTTCTATTTTAAAGCCTATTATTATTTCTCATAAGTTTTTGGTTATTCATAAATTATTAAAGTAATATTAATGTATCATGATGTTTTAAATTTTGTCATAAATTTCTCAAAATTTTAATATTGCAAAATTGTCTTTCTCGTTACCCTGGCCTAGAAGTATCTATTATTTCGCTTATTTTCTATCAACACCCTCAATACCTGCATCTTAAAAAATATATATTCTTGAGGAGTGAGCTAATACCCAGTATATATAACGCAAACACATACGCATGAACAAACATAAACATAATTCACATGCATTATGTAGTACTTAGACATAAGTAACCATTTCATGATATAATTTAATTATATAAACAACAACAGGGTAATCATGACCTACTTAACACACTCAAACACTGGAACATGATTTAGTGATGGGAACTGCCACTATAGGCCCCATACCTATGATCACTTAAACCACTTAAATTTGGTTATGAGAACTGCCACTACAAGCCCCATACTCTTGATCACTTAAATTAACCCAAATCATTTCCAAGTATGACTCCACTAGGGATGATGTCACACAAGGATCATTGAGGTGCTCCTTAGGGATTTGCCAGTACAGCCCCCTAAGTTCAGCTTGGCACAAACATCATACGCTTAAACCCTTAATTAGTCTTAAACTCAATCCTTTTCAATGTATACATACTAACTTAAAGAAAGCACAAGAAACACATAAGTTACACGTATCTTGAATCCTAGCCTTAAGCATGTTTGGTCCTAAACTTAAGCTAAGCTGAAATCTATATGTAAACACCCCATTTTTGCCCTAGGAGTCAATAATTCTAAAAAAATAATCAATTCTCAATAATCTTCAATTTTTCCCTAATTTAGTATAAATAGTAAAAATATTCAAAAAAATAAGAATAAATAGGAAAACACATCAATTTTGAAAAATGATTTCGGAAATAGTAATAATAAAGGATGAGTAATTTTTACAAATTTTAGAAATTTCAAAAAAATAGAAAAAATTGGAAAAACCGCATTGCATATATGCAATTTGCGATACAAAGAAAATCGGGAAAATGGGCCAGCTCAGCTGGTTCGTGCGTGCATGTTGGGACCGTGTGAAGGCTGAAGGTCGCGAGTTCGAATCCCCCCGCGTGCGCTCGGCAAAATGTTTTCCTTCTTTTCCCTGGAGCCGCCACGTGGCAGGGTGTGATTGGCCAAGAGAAAACGCGTGCATCGCGCGTGATCGTCTTCCTCACTCGGACAGACGCGAGGAGAAGCCGGAGCAAGTCCGACGAAGATGGAATCGATCATTTTTTTTCAAATCTTCTAGATTATTGTCAAGATAAAGCCGAATCCATAAGATAAATCAAAGAAAAACAATAGATCAACATCAAATCGCCGGGATAAAATCAAATCTAAAAACGGAAGAAATTCGGATTTATCCAAATCGGCCGATTTGAGCTTATCCAAGAGGGTTTTCGGATGCCTATAAATAGAGGAGGAGGGGAGGAAGCCAGAAAACGAATCAGAATTGAGAGAAAGTGAGGAAAGAGTGCAAATCGGAGAGCATCGGAGGAGACCCAAAACCGCGAAGCACCGGTCGGAGTTGAACCACCACCACCATTGGATTCAGTACCCTCGAGAAGCTAGGATTTGACACCTCACCCGCTGCAAAAGGCCGCCGGAACGCCGTAAACGAGCACCCTTCGCCGCCGCTTCCTACCGATCCGACCGGACCCGATTTCGACCCGACCCGCGTACCGACCCGGATCCAGGTAAGTCGAATTTTTTGGATTTTTATTATTTTATTTAATTAATTTTGTTTATTTATTTATTCCGAATTAATTAATTTATTTATTATTTGTTATTTAGTTATTTATTTATTTGTTTGTTTGTTTATGTTTTATTTTCAATAAATAGGAAAATGTAGAAATTAGATTTTTCTAGAATTTAATAATGTAGAAAAATAATAAATAAGAAAAATAATAATAAATAGATAAATAAAAAATAAAAAAAAATAATAAAATGTAGAAAAATAAGAAAAAATAGTAGGAAAAATAACAATAAAATTTTAGATTTCAAAATAGGATAGATATTAACTTAAGATAAAATTTTTCACAAAAATCGCAAAAATCATAAAAATCATAAAAATTTATAGAAAATCATAAAAAATAATAAAAATTCAAAAAGAAAAAATGAATGAGTTTTAGAACTTAGAATTTTTTAGAAAAATCCCAAAAATGGTAAGAACATAAAGCAAAAGAGATTTCAAAATTAAAATTCACAAACAAACTTCAAGTTTTCAGAAAAGTGAACTACGGCTTGTTTGATCCTGAATAGCAGGTACGTAGGCACCCATTTGGGTCAACCCATAAAAATTAATGAAAAATCATTTTCTTAAAATAATTCAAAAACATAATAAAAAGTAACAGAAACACAATGAAGCACATTTCTAAATAGGAACAATTTTAGGAGATTAGGTGGTAACCGTAAAGGTTTTAATAGGTTAGCCTCCAGACTTAGAAACTCTGGTTTTCCCTTTTCGTTTCTTTTCCTCTTTTCACCAAAACGAAAAGAGGAAATAACGTCGACTAGTGGTCCAAATTAAGACTAATCCGCTCCTTTAGTCTTAATTCAATATTTCCCAACAACAGTTGGGTGGCGACTCCAAAAATCAAACGAAATTCCTAACTCAAGTCGAGGATCTACATTAGATGAGCATAGGGTCTAGTCTAGATCGGATTAGGAATGGGAATTCAAAAATTAGACTCGACAGGATGGCGACTCCACTGGGGACCCATGCCAGTAGGTTAAGCCACCCGAATCTTCGAATTGTTCTCCTTAAATGTGCTTCAATTATTATTCTGTTACTAACCTTTCAAGGACTAGTTAGATTTTCAGTTTTTCTTTACTGTGGGGGTTTGCATGCATATGTGTGTGTGAGTAGATGCGGTCGAACCCGGGCCGTCTTAGAAACTTGAGACGGGGAGCCATTGTGTAGGTTTCGGGCGAAGTGAGTTGATTCACCGTTCGGGACCGATTAGGCTACCCCACCCTATGCTTCGATATGGCCTGAGATCCATTTCTTCGTGAATGCGGGAGGCCATAGAGCTCGGGAACCAATTAGAACCAACCTACTTGCATACATAACATCATAAGGGGTTGACAATTGAATGACAATGTAATGGTTTGTTATTTTGTCCTTGGAGTTCAGGACCATTTCCCTGTAATGTTTTCGTAGTTCTGTTTGTAACTAGGCTATCTCTTATTGTAATAGATGGCTAGCAGTGCAGTCGACCGCCTCCTCCACAAAGAAATTCGGGTGTACATACCTCTGGACCCAACATTGGTACTGGACTATTGGTTTACTTTGTATAACCCAGAGGAGTAAGCCTTCATCCAACAAAAGATCGGCCCTATCCTCTCACTGACGAAGACAGAGGTGAATCTGCCTTTAGTCCGGGCCATGCTTCAATTATGGGAAATTGAGCCCGCCGCCTTCTTTATTGGGCCGCATGAGATCACCCCTACCTTGGAGGAATACACTCAGTTGCTACAGGCTCCAGCACTAACCGGTCAGATCTACATTCTGGACCTAGAGGCCGGGCCAGCCAGTACCTTCAGCAGATTACTAGGCATCCGGAAGACGGCAGCCAACAAAGCCCTGGCAAACTGTAATGGGTATTGCATACGCATGGATGATTTAGAAGCCTGGTTCAGCGCCCGAGAGGACAATGGGGATAGAAAGGACATCCTATGTAGGGACCCTAAGACTTACAGACAGAGAAGGGTGAACGCTTTCATCTTGACAGCCTTCGCCACCATACTGTTCCCCACCGGGACCTTCTATATTCAATACAGGGTTGCAGAGCTGGTGACCCAATTCCTGGAGGGAAGATCCTACATCTCGGCTCTACTGGCTGAATAGATCTGGAATTTAAACTTCCTCAAGAAAAAAGGCCATGGGATCCTTCGCTCCAACCTCAACCTTCTGCTAATATGGTTTGTAAGCCACCTCAAATGCTTCGGGCTGAACATGGTCAGGAAAACCCTAACCCAACAGGTGGATCTGGTGAATTCATGTATAGAAAAGGTAAAGCTACCCGACGACCTTACCAGCCACAGTTGGGTAGAGCTGCTTAGGAGCTTCAGTGCCGAAGATATTCTATGGACAGCCAGGTGGAGTTGCTATAACAAAATCATCTTGACCTGCAGAAACTTCCAAGCAGTGCCTTTAATCGAAATCAGCGGATGTATCGGATATCACCCAAACTCAGTGGTCCGCTAGTTCGGTATTATCCAAGATATAGTTTATCGGCCCTCGCTCGAAGCAGTCACCTTTGAGTATCAAGATCCGAACATGTTAGTAGCCAAGAAGTTTGCTAAGCTGGCAGAGGTCAAAGCACATTGGGAAGCCAGAATTGAAAGCCCGAATGTAGACCTCGGGGAGTTAGATGGCGAAGTGGGAAAACACCGAGCCACCAGAGAGTTTGTAATCCGCCAGCTATACCAGACAGGAGAAAGACCGTATCGGGTTCCAGACGTCACTCAGCCTAGACCAGACAAGATCAATCTAGAGACAGAAATCTACCTGGAGCAGGTTAAGGCTCGAATGGAGGTATACTTTGAAGCTGCAGATTATAAGAAAGACATCTGGAAGGGACGCTTCAAAGAATCTGACCAAAGGAACAAGGCCTTAGAAGCGCATTTGGAGAAGTCCCAAGCCAAAGTCAAGGAATTGGAAGCCATCATCAGTGGGAAGTCTGAGCCTCCACAACAGAAGACTAAAAGAGCTAGGAAGTAGAGCATTATTTGTAATCTTTTATTTTGGTTATCGAACTCTAAAACTTCAATATTAATAAAAGCAAAGTTTCAATATTCCGATGTCAATCAATTGTCAACCCTTTTACTTTTAGTATCCGCATGACACATGCATATCATTCATGCATTCATTACACTAAAAGCAAAACAAAATGCGAATCCAGGTATCAAAATAGCTTCAAAACAATCGAACCCTCCTCGAAGCCCAGTTCTCACGCGCTCAAGAACAAAAATGGCCAACAGCAGTGACAACCACAACAACACCAATGCCGAAGCTGCCTCGGACTCTAGGATCATGTCCCTAGAACAAACAGTCCAACAACTGGCTGCCCAGGTTCATCGCTTAACTGAAAGCATCGGCCTCCTGCGCAACACTCAGCCAACCCAGGAAGAGTATTCAGGGGCCAGAAAGGGAAAAGTAGTGGAGGGACAGCCTCCGGAATATGAGGAGATCAATTCCCACCTTATCCCGGCTTTTGAATATGAGCCAAAAGTCAACCAGGGGCCGACCTCTGACGACTTGAAAAGGGAAATCAAAGAGAGGCAGAAAGAGATGGAGAAACGGCTCTTCCAGCAGCTCCATGACAAGATGAGAACCATTGAGGGCCCTGACGGTTTTGAACAGGCCGGAATCACCAACCTGCCAGCATACAGAAAAAAGGCATACCTCGAGAAGTTCAAGACCCCAGATTTCGAAAAGTATGATGGGACCGGCTGCCCCAAAATGCATATCAGGCTATATGCCCGAAAAATGAGCGAGTATGCTCAATACGACCAGCTTATGCTCCAAACATTCCAGGACAGCCTCACAGGCCCTACATTGGTCTGGTATGCCCACCTGGATTTCAACATCGTCAACACCTGGGAGAAGCTAGCCTGGGCGTTTTATGATCAATATAAGTTCAATATGGAAGTCGCCCTATCTATAATCGACTTGGGGAGTCTCCGGAAAAGACATGCTGAGCCGTTCAAGGAGTATGCTCAGCGCTGGAGAGCCCAGGCCGCCAGGGTAGCAACCCCGATATCTGAAAAAGAATTGAAATCCATATTTGTCAATACCTTGGACAAGACCTACTTTTCACATCTAGTAGGCCAGACCTCCTCCAATTTTGTAGAGGTAGTGGTCGCGGGTTGTAGGATTGAGAATGCCATCACCACCGGTAGACTCTAAATAATGGATCCTCCTAGGGTCGCACCAACACAAAGGCCTTTAGGAGGAAACGGAGCTAAGGAGTCTACAGTCAGCACGGTAAATTCCGGTAAGACAGAAAAAGCCAGGACTCATGTGACATTCCAGACCACGAGTACCCCAGTCCAACAACCCTCTACGGGTCAAACTCAGGCCGTCAGGACCCCAAGGCAGTTCACTCCAATCCTCATCCCACTCAGTCAAGTCTTCGCTTGGTTGAGGGCAGGCAACTTAATTAGCTTCAAGATCCCCAACAACCGATACAAGCCCAAGAATTTCGACTCAAGCCTCAAGTGTGACTACCACATGGGTCAGGAGGGGCATTCCACAGATAGGTGCTGGAGGCTCCGGCACAAAATCCAAGACATAATTGATGCAGGAATCATACAATTGGATTTCGTAAACGCCCCAGCACCCAATGTCAACACCAACCCCCTGCCCAATCATAGGCCCGCCATCAACATGATCACGTCAGAGGAGTCAACTCCCAAAGAAGCCCCAAGGCAGAATATGACAGAGCAACAGAAGAAGCAATCCCACCAAGCTCTAAAGGAAACACCAAAGGCGCACATTAAAAGAAGGTGGTTAGCTGGAGACCCAACGGTCGACACTTTGGGGGAATCACACGGGAGATTTCAGTATTTCGTGAACTATTCTTATACCCCGACTAAACAAGGGCCACCTAGTGGATGGGGACCAAAATTTGAGAAGGAAGACAACCCGGCAAAGGAAGAGGGGAAGACTGACAACACGATCAACTCTCATCAAAAGCCCAGGGTTATACAATGCTATGAGGGACAGTCAGCTATGGTACAAATCCCAAGAAAAAGATATGTATTCAACGTTCCCATACCAGCAGGGGATTACAAAGCTGCACTGTTCGACTATCGGGCCCTCGAACAAGAGCGGCCTCCTATAGTGGGAGGCATCACACGCTCTGGGAGATTATACGATCCAAAGTATAAAGGCCCGACTGAAGAGCCCACCGTGGAAAAAGGGGAAGAAGAGGAAGAAGGACTTGTTACATTCACGAAGATGGTTAAGGCCAGTGAATACAAGATCGTGGAATAATTAAATAAAGTTCCAGCGCAGATATCGCTCATGGGCCTTCTCACAACATCCGAACCTCACAGGGAAGCACTCTTTAAAGTGCTGAAAAAGATTCAAGTCCCGGAAGGTATCGCTACAAACAAATTGGGTCACGTGGCGGACTCCATCTTCGCAATGGACCAAATATCCTTCTCACCGGAAGAGCTAGGGGAAGAGGGAGACCAACATACTAAGCCACTGTTCGTAGTGGTCAGGTGCAGTGACACCATTGTCTCCTGGGTACTTATCGATAACGGATCATCTCTCAACGTTTGCCCATTGGCAATGCTCGACTTATTGGGGGTCGATCCAAGCAATATAAAACCCAGCTCCATAGTGGTCAGAGCTTTTGACGAGTCCAAAAGAGAGATAGTAGGGGAGGTGAGCCTACCGGTGGAAATCGGTCCACAAATATTCCACATCTCCTTCCAGGTCCTCGATATCCCAAGATCTTTTAATTTGCTCTTGGGACGACCTTGGATACATGCTGCTGGAGCCATCCCCACTAGTCTCCACCAAAGGGTCAAATTCATCGCAAATGGGCAGATAGTCACCGTACTGGGCGAGCAGGATTACGCCATATACAAAGAGACTACCATACCTTATATTGGGGAAGAAGGTTCAGAAGACCTAGGGTTGCAGATTTTCAATGAAGTAAACATGGTGACCAGTAAGGAGGGCCATCAGTTTAAAGAGGGGCAGCACGGGACGTTTGGACTGGGGTACATTCTTACGGCCGCGGAAGAAGCATTAGCAAAAGGTGTCAGAGGCAGAATGAAGGGGAAGCTGATCGACACCCAGATGGGCATCCCACCTCTCCAACAATCTTTCCGAAAGGCAAACATCAATCAAGAGCTCTGGATAAATGAGGAGGACGACAGCAAGGGGAAATCAACTCCCCGCACGTCTAACCAGCATCTGGCTCTCAACAATTGGTTTTGTTATCCTATCAGTAGCGTTAGGTTAGCTCGAGAGTAGAGAAAGATTATTAAACAAATTTTATTGAGACTATTTATCGAATTCCATTGCAGTTTGTTTTTTTTCTTCTTACATATATATGATTTCATTTTTTACTCAGATCTCCTACCATCGAACATCAGGGATATTTCGCGCAGGTAGAAAGTAAAAACGCTGATATCGTTTCCAACGCTGCTGGGTCAGTTGTTGAAGGCGATATTTTAGACCACGAAATAATACAAGAAAATTGGCTAAAACATGAACAAAGCGGAATCTCGATCGACGAGCCTGTGGATACAGTAAATCTAGGAAGCATGGAAAACCCTAAGAACCTCAAAATCGGGACCAGCTTGAGTGTCGAGCAAAAATGTGAGATAATCGAGCTATTAACGGAATATGTAGATGTGTTTGCCTGGTCATATGGTGACATGCCAGGGCTAGACCAGTCAATAGTAGTTCACAGGCTTCCTACCAGGGAAGATGTCAAACCTAAAAAACAAAAACTGAGAAGATTTAGGCTTGACATTTTACTAAAAATCAAAGAAGAAGTCAAGAAACTACTAGAAGTGGGGTTCATTGAAGTATCCGACTACCCAGAATAGGTAGCAAATATAGTCCCTGTCATGAAAAAGAACGGAAAAGTACGCATATGCGTAGACTTTCGGGACTTGAACCAAGCCACGCCAAAGGATAACTCCCCCCTACCTCATATTGACGTTCTAGTAGACAACACTGCGGGAAACCATCTCTTCTCATTCATGGACGGTTTCTCGGGATATAATCAAATAAAAATGGCTGAGGAAGATAAAACTAAAACGACTTTCATCACAACGTGGGGAACTTTCTGTTACAAAGTTATGCCCTTCGGTTTAAAAAACGCTGGGGCAACGTATCAGAGAGCCATGGTTGCCATACTTCACGACATGATGCATTGTGACGTTGAAGTATATGTCGATGACATGATAGCCAAATCCAAAGAAGGAGAAAGCCATATAGGTATCCTAAGAAAATTGTTCAAACGATTGAGAAAGTTCTAGCTTAAGTTAAACCCAGAAAAATGTACTTTTGGGTTCACAACGGGGAAATTGTTAGGGTTTGTCATAAGCCAGGAGGGCATTAGAATCGACCCTGATAAGGTGAAATCTATATTAGAGTTACCTTCCCCACGCTCCGTTAAATAAGTAAGAAGCTTATTGGGAAGATTAAATTACATAGCTCGTTTTATCTCACAGCTCACCGACAAATGCTGGCCACTATTCTGTCTGTTGAAGAAGAACGCCGCAATAGAATGGGACAACGAATGCGAAGAGGCATTCAGGATAACCAAAGACTACCTTATAAAACCTCCAGTCTTGATAGTCCTGAAATAAGGAAAGCCCTTATTCTTATACCTCACTATACTCCCTGAATCCATGGGATGTGTGCTGGGGCAGAAAGATGATGAAGGAAGAGAGCGTTCCATATACTATCTGAGCAAGAAGTTCACAGACGGGGAACAGAGGTACTCAGAGGTGGAGAAGACGTGTTGTGCGTTAATTTGGGTTATGCACCGGCTAAGGCAGTATACCCTTTATTACCATATTGAGCTACTGACAAGACATGATCCCTTGAAATACTTGGCAGAGAAACCAGCTTTGATAAGGAGAATCTCTAAGTGGAAAATTCTCCTATCGGAGTTCGACATCACATACATGAATCAGAACTCAATGAAAGGACAAGCCTTAGCCGACTAGTTGGCGGAACACCCTGTCGAGACAGATTCCCAAGAACTACAAGCCCAATTTCTGGATGAGAATATATTGAC
The DNA here is from genome assembly GCA_037954665.1 of Laguncularia racemosa. Taxonomy (NCBI): domain Eukaryota; kingdom Viridiplantae; phylum Streptophyta; class Magnoliopsida; order Myrtales; family Combretaceae; genus Laguncularia; species Laguncularia racemosa. Next base: position 391,268 of record JBBMOL010000307.1, read on the forward strand.
AGTGGAAAATATGCCAGTAGAAGACTTTGGGATAGAGTAGAACCTAAAATGGAAATTGTTTTTTGATGGAGCCGCTAATGTATTCGGTTGTGGGGTTGGGGCGGTATTGATATCCCCGGACGGCACTCAATTCCCTGCAGCGACGAGACTTACATTTCCCTATACCAATAATATCGTAGAATATGAAGCATGTATACTTGGCCTCAAAATGGCCTACCAAATGGGAATCCGCGAATTAGAAGTATATGGGGATTCATCGCTCATCATACTACGGACAAGAGGGGAATACAAGACTAAAGACCCCAAACTGGTACCATATCATCAACACTTGACAGGGCTAATCAAGGAATTCAAGGCAATCACTTTCACATACATCCCGAGAACTCAGAATCAGTTCGCAGATGCACTAGCCACACTAGCATCTATGATCCAGATAACAGGAGGAGCCGGAGTTCAAACGATGAAAATAGACATCGAAAGTCGGCCCGCCTACTGTTTAACAATGGAAAAGATACAAGATAACAAACCCTGGTATCACGATATCAAGACCTTTCTCCAAGAAGGTAAATACTCCGAAATGGCTAGCAAGAATGACCAAAGAACACTCAGAAGGTTAGCAAGCCATTTCCTATTAAGTGGGTCCATACTTTACAAGAGATCATCTGATACTACCCTATTGAGATGTGTGGACAAAGATGAAGCATGCGAACTGATGAAGGAAGTACATGAAGGAGTATGTGGACCTCATATGAATGGCTACATGTTAGCCCGAAAAATCATGAGGTTAGGATATTATTGGTTGACCATGGAATCAGATTGCATAAAATATGTCAAGCATTGTCATCTGTGTCAAGTCTACGCAAACCGGATAAATGCTCCGCCCAACGAGCTACACTTGTTATCCGCACCATAGCCATTCTCCATGTGGGGAATCGACATAATAGGACCTATCACTCCAACAGCATCCAACGGCCATAGATTTATACTGGTAGCGATTGATTACTTCACCAAGTGGGTAGAAGCTTCATCATATACCAATGTTACAAAAGGGATAATAGTCCGCCTTTTAAAAAGGGACATAATAGCCCGGTATGGAGTTCCTGAGTCTATCATCACCGACAATGGTACCATTCTCAACAACAAATCAATGACAAGTTTATGTCAACAATTCCACATAAACCACCGAAATTCAAATCCCTACTGACCTCAAATGAACGGGGCAGTAGAAGCAGCTAACAAAAATATCAAAAAGATCATCGAGAAGATGACAACAACTTACAAAGATTGGCATGAAATGTTACCATTTGCTCTCATGGCTTATAGGACTTCAATAAGAACATCTACTGGAGCTACCCCATATTCATTGGTATATGGTACCAAAGCAGTGCTACCAGTTGAAGTTGAGATACCATCATTCAGAATCTTATCAGAAACTCAGTTGACCGAATCAGACTGGGTAAAGAAGAGGCTTGATCAGCTGAATCTGATTGATGAAAGAAGACTTACCGCATTATGTCATGGTCAGTGTTATCAACAAATAATGGCCCAAGCATTTAACAAGAAGATGAGACCTCGGTACTTTAAAGAGGGGGATCTGGTACTAAAGAAGGTTCTCCCGAATGCCCAAGACTCCAGAGGAAAATTCACCCCAAACTATGAAGGCCCCTATGTGGTGAAAAAGGTTCTGTCAGGAGGTGCTTTGATATTAACTCAGATGGATGGTCCAGAATTGAGAGACCCCATTAACACAGATGCTGTAAAGATGTACTATCCTTAGGCAAGGGAATTGAAATTTTGCCAATGTTTATGAAAGCCAATGTTCGATACAAATTTCGTTGAGTTAAGTTTTTATTTTTTACAAGCAAAGTTAATATCCTTGAATGGTCAATAATCCAAATCAATTCGCACCAAAACAAATATTTTTAAACACATTACCCACCATTTCACCAATGAAAGATAAACACTAAAATGATAATTAATCTTAATATGGTTTGTAATATAATCCTATCTATTTTTGAGCATTAAAACTGAGCGCGTTATTAGGATAACATTACCGTCAAAAGAGCGTTGTGTATAAAGAAAGGGAGCACATCAAAATTGTCGACCCTGTGTCAAGATAAGAAGAAATGAAGTAGAAGCAAACCAACCTGAAGGTTCGGTTGTTTGGTTGCTATCCACGATAAAACTGACAGGCACATTAAAAAAATAATAACTGTCATGAAAGGCATCACATCATTTAGGTCGGGCCATAGAAAGCATATTCAAAAGTACAAGATGAGTCAGCCTGTAGTGGGGCACTTGTCTGAACATGCCCTTTAATAGGGTGGTCAGCCCAAAAAGGGGCACTTCCCTAGATCTCTCAAGGTTAGCCCACATGGGGCACCTTTTGAGCCATCATTTTCATCATAGGGTAGTCAGCCCAAAAAGGGGCACTTCCCTAGATCTCTTCCAAGGTCGGTCTATAAAGATGCCTTCCTAGATATCATTTTTATATTAGGTTAGTCAGCCCATAGGGGGCACTTTCCTAAAAACTTTGTCCTCATGGTCAGCCCATAGGGGGCACTTTTTGAGGCAAATTCAACTCCAAGTTAGTTAGCCCATAGGGGGCACTTTCCTAAAACTTTGTTCTCATGGTTAGCCCATAGGGGCACTTCTTGAGACAAATTCAATTCTAGGTTAGTCAGCCCATAGGGGGCACTTTCCTAAAACTTTATTCTCATGGTCAGCCCATAGGGGGCACTTTTTGAGACAATTCAATCCTAGGTTAGTCAGCCCATAGGGGGCACTTTCCTAAAACTTTGTCCTCATGGTCAGCCCATAGGGGGCACTTTTTGAGGCAAATTCAATTCCAGGTTAGTCAGCCCATAGGGGGCACTTTCCTAAAAAACTTTGTTCTCATGGTCAGCCCATAAGGGGGCACTTTTTGAGGCAAAATTCAATTCAAAGGTTAGTCAGCCCATAGGGGGCACTTTCCTAAAAATCTGTTCTCATGGTTAGCCCATAGGGGGAACTTTTTGAGACAATCCCATCAAAGGTTAGTCAGCCCATAGGGGCACTTTCCTAAAAAAATCTTTGTCCTCATGGTCAGCCCATAGGGGCACTTTTTGAGGCATTCAATTCAAAGGTTAGTCAGCCCATGAGGGGTACTTCCCTAAACTCTCCCGATTAGTCAGCTCTCGGGGCACTTTTCGGAAATGTTCTCCCAAACAGTTGCAAGTCTAACAAGACGCTTCTGTTGACAGGTAGCCAGCTCATAAGGGCGCTTCCTGAGTAAATTTTCTTTCCAAGTTTGCAAGTCTGATAAGACGCTTCCTATCATCATTTCTCATACATTCCTACACAATGATGGAGACATGTCCCATCGCCAATTAGTCAGCCCATAAAGCACTTTTTGGGAAGGAACATTACCTTGAATTGTTAGGAACATCTTCAATCGTAGGATTATTAGCTCTTGGAGCATTTTCCTACCAAAACCTAATTCAAGAGGCCAAAAATGGTGTCTTTTGTTTATCTTTGTAGTTAAGTTTTTCAAACTTTACCACAAAGAGGGGCAGCTGTAAACACCCCATTTTTGCCGTAGGAGTCAATAATTCTCAAAAAATAAACAATTCTCAATAATCTTCAATTTTTTCCAATTTTTCCCTAATTTAGTATAAATTGTAAAAATATTCAAAAAAATATGAATAAATAGGAAAACACATCAATTTTGAAAAATGATTTCGGAAATAGTAATAATAAAGGATGAGTAATTTTTACAAATTTTAGAAATTTCAAAAAAATACAAAAAATGAAAAAACTGCATTGCATATATGCAATTTGCGATACAAAGAAAATCGAAAAAATGGGCCAGCTCAGCTGGCTCGTGCGTGCATGTTGGAACCGTGTGAAGGCTGAAGGTCGCGAGTTCGAATCCCCCCGCGTGCGCTCGGCAAAATGTTTTTCCTTCTTTTCCCTGGAGCCACCACGTGGCAGCGTGTGATTGGCCGAGAGAAAACGCGTGCATCGCACGTGATCATCTTCCTCACCCGGACAGACGCGAGAGAAGCCGGAGCAAGTCGACGAAGGTGGAATCGATCATTTTTTTTCAAATCTTCTAGATTATTGTCAAGATAAAGCCGAATCCATAAGATAAATCAAAGAAAAACAATAGATCAACATCAAATCGCCGGGATAAAATCAAATCTAAAAACGGAAGAAATTCGGATTTATCCAAATCGGCCGATTTGAGCTTATCCAAGAGGGTTTCCAGATGCCTATAAATAGAGGAGGAGGGGAGGAAGCCAGAACACGAATCAGAATTGAGAGAAAGTGAGGAAAGAGTGCAAATCGGAGAGCATCAGAGGAGACCCAAAACCGCGAAGCACCGGTCGGAGTTGAACAACCACCAGGAGGCGATTTGGGAGTGAACCACCACCACCATTGGATTCAGCACCCTCGAGAAGCCAGGATTCGACACCTCACCTGCTGCAAAAGGCCATCGGAACGCCGTGAACGAGCACCCTCCGCCACCGCATCCGACCAATCCGACCCGACCCGATTTCGACCCGACCGACCCAACCCGCGTACCGACCTAGATCCAGGTAAGTCGGATTTTCCGGATTTTTATTATTTTATTTATTTATTCCGAATTAATTAATTAATTTATTATTTGTTATTTAGTTATTTATTTATTTTTTTATGTTTTATTTTTAATAAATAGGAAAATGTAGAAATTAGATTTTTCTAGAATTTAATAATGTAGAAAAATAATAAGTAAGAAAAAAAATAATAAATAGATAAATAAATAATAATAAAATAATAAAATGTAGAAAAATAAATAAAAAATATTAGGAAAAATAACAATAAAATTTTAGATTTCAAAATAGGATAGATATTAACTTAAGATAAAATTTTTCACAAAAATCACAAAAATCATAAAAAATCATAAAAATTTATAGAAAATCATAAAAAATAATAAAAATTCAAAAAGAAAAAATGAATGAGTTTTAGAACGTAGAAAAATCCTTTTCTTCAAATAAATCCGAAATTGATGTTTTTCCTTAAAAATCATTTTCAAAATCAGATTAAAGCTTAGGCTTAGAATTTTTTAGAAAAATCCCAAAAATGGTAAGAACATAAAGCAAAAGAGATTTCAAAATCAAAATTCACAAACAAACTTAAAGTTTTCAGAAAAGCGAACTACGGCTTGTTTGATCCTGAATAGCAGGTACGTAGGCACCCATTTGGGTCAACCCATAAAAATTAATGAAAAAACATTTTCTTAAAATAATTCAAAAACATAATAAAAAGTAACAGAAACACAATGAAGCACATTTCTAAAGAGGAACAATTTTAGGAGATTAGGTGGTAACCGTAAAGGTTTTAATAGGTTAGCCTCCAGATTTAGGAACTCTGGTTTTCCCTTTTCCTCTTTTCACAAAAACGAAAAGAGGAAATAACGTCGACTAGTGGTCCAAATTAAGACTAATCCGCTCCTTTAGTCTTAATTCAATATTTCCCAACAACAGTTGGGTGGCGACTCCAAAAATCAAACGAAATTCCTAACTCAAGTCGAGAATCTACATTAGATGAGCATAGGGTCTAGTCTAGATCAGATTAAGAATGGGAATTCAAAAATTAGACTCGACACTATACAACATGAATAAGTCCTTCTTAGTACTAATCTAAGAGTTAGCAAATTTCTTAATTCTCTTAATCTATTAGAGTTTCTACGGTCTTACTAGCTATCTAGGTTATGTAGGAGTTTGTTTAATTGAAATTAAATCAAATAACAAGTTCTAAACTAAGTATGCGATCATGTTTAGGATCGTGCACTTCAACATGCCCTTATGCATGATCATGTAGATGGTTATGTACCCTTCTATACATGTTTTCCCTTTAACATACCCTTGAACACAAGCGTGTATCCAACCGTGTTAAAGTTTCTCCTCAACATGCCCTATAGCACGGCTGTATATCTGGCCATGTATGCTTTGCACATATATGCATTCTAGGACGGTTAAGTACACGGGCATGTACTTAGCCATGTTTGCTCCATTTCCCCATGAATCCTAATTCCTCTTTTCCCAGTTTGATCTAATTCCTAAAACCCTTAATCCAAAGCTTAATTTAATCTTAAAACATGTAGTTTCTAATCAACTTATGTGGATTAGAATACTTCATCCAAATTTCTATGAATTGAATCATTGATTTGTTGATTCTCGTGTTCGTTACATCTTGTCTTTAATTCGGATCCTAATTAAAATGAGCGATGGAAATTGGTTAAGTTCTCTATTCTACAAGCATAGTAGTAATCATGAAATTGTTAAGTCTCTTTACCTGGTTTTCCTTATAATTGGCTCGATAGATCATTGGGTCACCTTACGCTCTTGAGAGTGTTTTTCCCTTTCCGTTTACTATTTCACTACATAAAATAGTAAAGGAGGCTCTTTAGGTTAACTTAGGGTATTTATACCCTTCATGTAAAATGACCCATTTGCCCCTCATTTTATGTACATTTTTTGTCCTTAGCCTTGACTTTATATTATAACGTATATCAATATAAAATAAAATTTCAAGTATTTATAGGACATGTCTACAAACTAAGGTAGATTAACATCAAATTTGTCCCTCCTTATTGCCATTTAGTTTGCTTTTAGTCACCCTTACATTTGGTTAGACTAATCTTTTTAGTTTCTAGTTAGCTTTTAAATCACTTCCCATTAGTATCACCATATGGAACATGGTAAATTTAGGGCATATTTTAGGTTATTTAATTCCTTTGTTTTCTTATGATTAAATGGGATTTAATTTGGGCTTATATGGAAGAAATTCTAGATCAAGTTTGGGCTTAGCATCAGGTCATTTAACTACAATAAATAGAAAAATTTTATGAAAGTTGAGAAAAATGTAATTTTTTTTACAAGATGGAAAGTCTAGTGGAAAAGTTGCCAAAAACAAAATGCTAGAATAAGTGACGTAAAGATTGAAGAAGAACAGGGAAGATTCATGTTCACTCACTGGAAAACATGTTGAGAGACTCACTTTGTTGCACACCAGAAATTCACCAAAAAATGTGCTAGAATTCACTAGAAATTCACCAAAAAATGCGAGGAAGATTTGCCAAGCTACGAATCTGATATATATATATATATATATAATGGCAAGAAGGAGAAAGAGATCAAATAAGGTTGAATCAAATTTTAAGAAATTATCTAAGATATCTAGTTGCATCTAACACACACACACACACACACACACACATATATATATATATATAAACGACGAAGAAGGCACAGTTACGTTGTGACCGTGTTGATTAGAAAACTTCCTACCGAGAGATATACGACCATGTAACATAGTCGTGTTATGGTCATGTTGACACCACACTTTGTACCACAAGTTACATGCCCATGTTACACGGTTGTGTTAAAGCTGTATTGATCTTATATAAAAAAAATTAAAAATTAAAATTTTCCATTGATCTTGGTACTGTAAGGCATGATTTCAGGACACAAGAAACATAGAAGAAAGCCAACAGGAGTCTACACACTTGCATTCGTCAACCGTGTTAAGAACTCTTTCTTGTAAAAAGCAGGAATTGCTCTTTAAGTCTATAAAGCAATATTAGGGAAGTCTTCTGTTATTTTTTTCCCCATTCATTATTTTATTATTCTATTTTATATATTGAGGACAATGTACCATTTAAGTGTGGGGGAAATAACATTATATAATAAGCTTGCTTATAAATTGCATTCATAATTTAATAATTTATTGAAAATTTTTTCCTTAATATAGCTTTACCTTTTCATTAGTGAACTTAGAATACTAGATTAGAGATGAATTGTGAAATCTTAGTAAATCAAAAGTTATATGTTATTTAAGCTTAGAATTTAGAAACTCTAGATTGGAAGGATATTACTAATTAAGAATTAAGAATTCGAGTTTTTAAACTTATTTTGATAGATACACATCTCTTAGAAATCCTTATGAGTACTATGATCTCAAATAATTGAATTGAAAAGAATTATCCTTTGAAGACTCTTCCTATAAAATAGAAGTTAAAAAAAACAAGAAGAAAAATAATAAAAATATAAATAAATAAAGTTTAGTAGTGGGCCTCGTTAACTCAAATAACTAAGCCTGCGAGGTGCCTTTCGAGGGATAACACCTATTGACTTGAGTGATGATCTTGGGATCCTTGACCTAAAGCTCATTACATGGGTTAAGAGAAAAGTCTAGGAAAACTGAACTACTAATTGAAATAAGTAATGGAGTTAATAGAGGTTCGGAGGAGTATCTTAAAACTTAGTAGCCTAAGATCATCCCATTTGGCACTTACTGACCAATGAAATTACTCCATTAAAAAATTAGCATTTATTAGACATCATAGTACTTAAAGGGATGAAAAAGGGGGAGTATATATCTTAATTATGTTGAAAAAAAATCTAAAAACCTTATTCTTGATTAAGTAATGTCTAGTATGATTTTGAGTTTGTAAATTTTTGTTTAAATAGCATGATAAATTTTGATATTTCATAAATTAACTCTTGAACTCTAATATTAGTATTTATAATACATTAAACATGATTAAGTGAAAAAAAAAAAAAAGGATGTTGAGGAAAAGTAACTTTATTATGAATGTAATCTATTTAAGTACTAATTAAGAAATTTTGTCCTTGATCTTTAAAGTTTATTTTTATTGAGGACAAGTAAAGACTCAAGTGTAGGGGAATTTGATAAAGATTATAATGTACTAATTATTTATATAAATTATAATAACCTTTTATTTAAGTTTCTTACATTTTAAATGAATATTACACTTAATCACTTTATAATTTAATTTCAGAGTCTTAAATTACAATTTATGAATTAATAGAACAATTTTATGAAAGTTGAAGAGAAAAATATAATTTTTTTATAAGATGGAAAGTCTAGTGAAAAAGTAATTGAAAAAAAAAATGCTAGAATAAGTCACGCAAAGATTGAAGAAGATCAAGGAAGATTCCTATTCACTCATTGGAAAACACATTGAGAGACTCACAGTGTTGCACATTAGAAAATTCATCAAAAAGCATGCTAAAATTATCACCAAAAAATGTGAAGAAGATTTGCCAAGCTTTGAATCTGATATGTATGTACATATATGTATATAACGACAAGAAGGAGAAAGAGATCAGATAAGGCTGAATCAAATTTAAAGATATCTAGTTGTAGGCAACACACACACACACACACACACATATATATATATATAACCAACAAAGAAGGCAGTAGAGTTATAGTTTTTAGTAGAGTGGAATAGATTAAATTAGGAGTAGAACCATAGGAAAAATTAGATTAGGAAAATAGAATTAGAAGATTAAGATTAGAATTAGATTAGGAGATTAGAATAGATTTTTATATTTTAATTTTAATGCTTCTTTTTATGCTTTCTTTTATCATCATTGTTTTTAGATTTAACATGTTTATAGCTTAAGTTCTTTTATATTTGGGTACGTTGAACCCTAGAATGAATATGCAAATTTTTATGATTATTATTCAATGAAATATTTATCATTCTTGTGATTCAATTATATGTTTTTATTATTTTCAATTTAATATTGCTAGATATTAGCTAAAATTTGATTTCTTATATAAAAATTGAGAGATTTTATATAAGAATGGATCTAGCATAATTGAAAAGAGTTGCATGCAATCCTAGAGATAAGACAACATAAATCTTCTAAATTAGGGTCAATCTTAATAGTGTCTCCCTCTGGTCGATAATCCACAATTCCTCATCCTTGTTCAGTGTGTGGCACGGCTAGAAACATGACTAGATTACAAACCGTGCCTCCCTCTGGTCGATAACCTGCAATTCCTCATCCTTGTTCAGTGTGTGGCACCGCTAGAAACACGGCTAGATTACAAACCATGCCTCCCTCTGTTGGTTCTTCAAGACAGATACACGGCCGTGTATGTTTCTGTTGATTCTAAACCAAGTACACGGCCATGTACTTCAAATACACGCCCATGTACTTTCCTCCGGCGGTGTAAATCCTTGTCTTTGATCCAAATTGTAAATGACTTCTTTAAATCACTTGAATTAGCACTCTTGACTCCATTAAACCTAATTTATCACCATAATAAAATTAAGTACCATTTCCTTATGATTTCTATAAAATTAATAACAAATTAACACAATTCATACTATAAAGATTGAGTATAAAATGGCTCTATCAAATTCCCCCACACTTAAACTCTTGCTTGTCCTCAAGCAATTGAATCAAATCAATTGAGAAATCCGTCATAGATTATACGAAATTTCTTTTCATCATTTCAAGCATCTATTCTTTTATAATTCATGACTTGTAATTTTAATGTCTACTACTCCAACTAAACTGGTTTCCTGTGATTAAATTACCATAGACAAAATTTAATAGCTAATCTAAACAAAACAAACTTTAATCCTCATGTTTAGCAAAAGAACTTTTATTCCAAAAGTAAATACTTAATCCAATAAGGAAAAACACTCAATTAAACTTCATTGGATATTAGCAAGTATATAATCTTTGCAACATAAAGTAAAAGCATATGGTATCTACTCTTTCCCTAGACTTTCTCCCTTTTTATTATAAGTCTTATTTCATTAAATGATTTTTACATTAATGTTCTTTTGATTTAATCAAGCATCTATTTTGACGGGTTTTTGCCCGCTTCTTTTTCATGAACTTTCGCCTTTTCCGCCCTTATCGTTATAGTGCGTTCATTGAGTCGGCAACATCCCGAGCTCGTCACTTAAGTGACCGGGTCTTGAGATACCCCTACGGACTCTTCCTCACTCTAACATTCAAGTTTGAATACTCTTAACTCAATTACTTGAATCATTGGAGTAATGGCTATGCTTGATTCTTTTTCCACATTTTTTTTAAAGGGTTACTAAGGAAAAAGTTTCTTCAACATCTTTCACTAAGTGTTATCATTGTTTCAAAAACAACTTCAAAGACTATACAGTAACTAATATAACCTAGAAGTAAACTTGTTTATTTTTCACTTAGGAACTCGACTTACTCTTAGACTTCCAATTCTAAAGCTAAATACAAGATAAATTTGTTTCTTAAAGATTTCACTACTTAATTTTAACCAAGTATTCTAATCATAGCAGTAGGTGAGTAAAGCACTTGAACAAGTCAATTTCACATTTTGTAGATGTTTATTACAACATTTATTACAATCTCCAGATTTCATGAAAATTTTGAAAAATTTGGCTTAAAATTGCTTAAGGACAAACATTCAAAGTATGAGTCAATTCTCTATTCTCTATATTTTATTATCCTCTCCACCACACTTAGTTTGAACAGTGTCCACACTGTTCCTAATTCAACACAATTAAAGAGGAATATAAGGAACATTAGAGAATAAGAGAAAAGGAATACCGGTACTTCCTTGGTATAAAGTGTAAAGTGATTGGAATTCTCCCCTTAAGCACTAGAGAGTGTCATCTGATGATATGTACCCTTGCTGCAGTTAATCAAAAGAAAAAAAATTGATAAAATAAACTAAGATAATTTATTTTATTTTTTTGACATGGGTTGCCTCCCATGAAGCGCCTTTCTTTAACGTCTTTGGCTAGACGTTCCTGTAATTAATCACAATACTCGGGGTAAGTTAAACTGGTTTCTTCAATATTACATACTTGAAATCCTTCATAAAAAGGTTTCAAGCGATGACCATTGACTTTGAAGTTCTTACCAGTTTCAAGACTTGCGATCTCAACTGCACCATGTGAAAATATGTTAGTGATAACAAAAGGACCAACCCACCGTGATCGTAGTTTTCTAGAAAACAACTTCAATCGAGAATGATAAAGTAATACTTTTTGACCTATAGAAAAATTCTTTCGGGAAATAATTTGATCATGAAAATCCTTTGTTTTTTCCTTGTAGATTTTAGTACTCTCATAAGCTTCTCTTCGAATTTCCTCAAGTTCTTGTAATTGAAGTTTTCTGTGCTCACCAACCTCATCCATTTGCATGTTACATTGTTTTACAGCCTAGTACGCCCTATGTTCCAACTCCACAGGGAGATGACACGGTTTGCCAAATATCAAACGGTAAGGAGATATACCTATAGGGGTCTTATAAGCTGTCCGGTAGGCCCATAATGCATCTTCAAGTCTTGTGCTCCAATCCTTCTTGCTTGGATTGACAGTTTTTTCTAGAATAGACTTGATTTCTCGATTTGAGACTTCTGCCAATCCATTGGTTTGAGGGTGGTATGCGGTGGAAGTACGATGAGTGACCTTGTACTTTTTAAGTAGAGTTTCCACTACTCTATTACAAAAGTGTGTACCACGATCACTGATAAGAGCCTTTGGTGTCCCAAACCTAGCAAAAATATGAGATTTAACAAAATCCACAACAACTTTAGCATCATTAGTTCCGGTCGCTTTGGCTTCCACCCATTTTGAGACATAATCCACAGCAAGAAGGATGTAAACATTACCGAAAGAAAGAGGAAAATGACCGATAAATTCAATACCCCATATATCAAATATTTCACAAGCAAGAATAGGGGTAAGTGGCATTTGATCTCTACGCCCTAAGTTGCCAATTTTTCGACATCGTTCACAAGACTTACAAAACATAAAAGAATCACGAAACAATGTAGGCCAAAACAAACCACACCCTAACACTTTTTGAGTTGTCCTCTTAGGGCCAAAATGTCCACCACATGCATATAAGTGACAAAATTGCAAGACAGAAGGAATATCGTCTTGCGAAATACACCTTCTAATGATTTGATCAGCACAATGTTTCCACAAATACGGATCTTCCCATACATTGTACTTAACATCACTTTTAATTTTATCTTTTTGAGCCTTAGACAAATCACTTGGTAGTGTCTTAGTAACCAAATAGTTGACAATATCAGCATACCAAGGAATTGTCTTTTGAATAGAAAAGAGATGCTCATCTGGAAAATCATCTTGTAGTGGTATTGACCCTTCACTGATAAGTATTCTACTGAGGTGGTTGGCAACTAATTTTTTAGAGCCTTTCCTATCGCATATTTCCAAATCAAACTCTTATAATAAGAGTATCCATCAAATAAGTCTTGGTTTCGCCTCCTTCTTTGCGAGCAGGTATTTGAGAGCTGCATGATCAGAGTAAACAATTACCTTAGTACCAAGTAAATATGATCTGAATTTTTCTAATGCAAAAACAACAGCCAAGAGTTCTTTTTCTGTTGTGGAATAGTTGCATTGAGCACTATCCAATGTTCTGGAAGCGTAATAATGACATGAGAAGCTTTTCCAACTCTTTGGCCAAGAACAGCTCTAACTGCATAATTGCTCGCATCATACATAATTTCAAAGGGAAGGTTCTAGTCAGGTGGTTGGATGATTGGAGCAGAAGTTAACTTATCCCTCAATGTGTCAAAAGCGTGCTTGCAGGCCTCATCGAACTCAAATGTCACTTCTTTTTGCAGCAATCTGCATAGGGGTTGAGTAATATTGGAAAAATCCTTGATGAAGCATCGATAGAATCCTGCACTCCCAAGAAAAGAGCGAATTTCCCGTACACTTATAGGGTAAGGTAGAGATTTAATCAATTCTACTTTAGCTTTATCGACTTCAAGCCCCTTAGAAGATACAATATGACCTAGAATGAGACTTTGTTCAACGATAAAGTGGCATTTTTCATAATTCAACACAAGATTCTTATCTATACATCTTTAAAGCACTTTTGTAAGGTTAGTCAAACATGAATCAAAAGAGTTACCATAAAAAGTGAAGTCATCCATGAAAACCTATATGATATTCTCCACATAATCTGAAAATATACTAACCATATACCTTTGGAATGTAGCTGGGGCATTGCAGAGCCTAAAAGGCATCCTTCGATATGCAAAAGTACCGAATGGACATGTGAAAGTAGTCTTCTCTTGATCTTCTGGCGCCACTGGAATTTGATGAAAACCTGAATAACCATCAAGACAACAATAGTGAGAATGGCCAGCCAAACGCTCAAGCATCTGATCAAAAAAAGGAAGAGGGAAGTGATCTTTTCTAGTTGATGCAGTTAACTTCCTATAATCAACACAAACCCTCCATCCATTCTGAACACGAGTAGAAATTAACTCACCATCAGAGTTTTCAATCACAGTTAAGCCTGTTTTCTTTGGAACAACTTGAATTGGACTTACCCATTTGCTATCGGAAATTAGATAGATCATACCTGCATCAAGAAGTTTCAAGATCTCTTTCTTAACTACTTCCATCATAGGCGAGTTCAAATGACGCTGAACTTCCCTTGAAGGTTTGCAATTATCTTCCATTAATATCTTGTGCATGCATGTGGAGGGGCTTAGTCCTTTGATATCAGCTATGGACCATCCAATGGCTTCTTTATACTCTCTCAACACCCGAATCAACTTTTCCTCTTCTAAAGTACTTAGTTTGTTAGAGACTATCACAGCAAGAGTCTCATTTTCTCCTAAGAAAATGTACTTTAGATGTTCCAGTAAGGGTTTTAATTCCAGCTTTGGTGCCTGCACAATAGAGGGAAGAAGTCTTGTGTTAGAAGGGGGTAAATTAATGTAGGACACACCATACTTGTAGGTTTTAATGATTCCAGCTCCCAAATCATGTCCTGCAAATCAGAGGATATTACAAGCTTCTCCTTAAGAGTTTTCAATGCATTAAATGTAAGACTCCTATTAAGTACAATTTTCAACTCATCATCGTCTATCAAGTCAAATGTAGCCTGTGTTAATGGGTCAATAACATCCACAACAAAAACAGGAGAGATATCACTAGGATATTTCATGGCATCATAAATGTTAAATTTAATCACTTCACCATCAAATTCCATAGTGAGGTTACCGTCATGTACATCAATTTTCGTTCTGGATGTCTTAAGAAATGGTCTCCCTAATAATATCATTGATGAATTACGAGAATCATCATTCTCCATGTCAAGCACATAAAAATCTGCAGGGAAAACCAACCCATTAACTTGTACGAAAACATCTTCCAGAACTCCCTCAGGATAAACATTGGGCCTATCAGCAAGTTGAACAATAACACTTGTTTCCTTCAAGGGACCAACATTCAAACATTGATAAACAGACAAAGGCATGACATTGATTGAAGCTCCTAGATCACACATAGCTTTAGCGATTCCAAGATTACCTATTTTGCAAGGAATAGTAAACATACCTGGATCCTTACATTTAGGAGGAAGCTTCTTCTGAAGAATAGCTGAAACATTCTCACCCACACTAATCTTTTCATTACCTTTCAGCTTTCTTTTGTTAGTGCACAATTCTTTGAGAAATTTAGCATAACGAGGTACTTTCTTAATTGCATCCAGTAAAGGAATATTTACCTCAACTTTGCGAAAAGTTTCAAGAATCTCTTTTTCTTCAGCTTCATTCTTGGATTTCGCTAATCTAGAAGAGAAAGGAGGTGCTGTCATCATGACCTTTGGTGGTTCAACGAGGGATCCTCTAGTCTGGTTGTTCTGCTGGCTCGGAGTTGAAATCTCTTTCTCAGTCTCTTCCTCTAGATTAGTTCGGTGTCCTTTCTCATTTGATCCCTGCAATTCTGTTCCACTTCTCAAGGTAATTGCATTAGCGCTTTGCTTTGGATTCGTGATAGTTTGAGAAAGTAACTTACCTTGAATTTCTAACTTGTTTATAGAAGAAGCAAGTTGGCTTACCTGATTTTCCAAGTTTTGAATGCTCTGCTTTGTCTCATCCTGAAATTGTTTTGTATTAACAGCAAGTAATTTAACAATTTCCTCAAGAGACATACCTGAAGTGGAAGGAGCTTGTGGTAATTGGTTTGATGGCTTAGGCTGGAATTGTTGGAAATTTTGTGGTTTATTGCCATATCTGAAGTTAGGATGATCCCTCCATCCAGGATTATAAGTATTCGAGTAGGGGTCATATTTGATGGGTGTCGAATCCAACAAAATAAAAACCTACTCATAGACAATTATATAATTTGTGTACAGTAGTGAGTAGGGTCGTATTTCCTTTGTAGCTGTCCTGGGAATCCTCCTACAGCATTGGCATGCTCATGATTGTCATCTTGCAATGTGGGACACATGTCGGTAGGATGATTAGGAGCAGCACAAATTCCACAAGCCTTCACCTGCTGTGTATTTCCAAAAGCTATCTGCTGTACAAGGGAGGTTTGGTTAGAAATTTGATGTTCAAGGTTAGAAACACTTACCTCATTTACCTTCCTTGAAGATGAATCATGCTTATACCCAAATTGTTGTGAATTAGCAGCCATAATGGAGATCAATTCCCTAGCTTGGCCAGGGGTTTTATTCACTATGGTGCCTCCACTAGTAGCATCCATCATCTTCCTCTCCATCGGAAGCAGGCCTTCATAGAACTATTGAATGAGAAGTTGTTCAGATATCCCATGTTGTGGATAGCTTGCATAAAGTTGCTTGAACCTCTCCCAATACTCATGAAGAGTCTCAGTGTCCCTTTATTTGATACCACAAATCTCTCTTCTTATACTAGCGGCTCTAGACGCAGGGAAAAATTTGTCCAAGAAGAGCCTCACCATATCTGTCCAAGTAGTTATAGAACCTGGAGGCAAATAAAACAACCAATCTTTAGCTCTAGTACTTAAAGAAAATGGAAAAGCACATAACTTGATTTGATCGTTGGATATTCCTTGCGGCCTCATACTAGAACACACTATATGAAACACTTTCAAATGTTTGTGAGGATCTTCATTCTCAAGACCATAAAAGGTGGGTAGTAGATGTATCAAACCAGATTTTAACTCAAATTCAACAGCCAATTCAGGATATTGAATATAAAGTGGTTGTTGATTCACATCCGGTGCAGCCAATTCTCTTAATGTTCTTTCAGGATTTGCCATATCTTCTTCTTTTTCAAAATCAAAGGATGAATCAGACAAATCCGATGCCAAGTTCAGTCCAGGGGATGAAGATGATACGTTTTCATTTTGACGTAGCCTAGCTTCTCTTCGTTGTCTCTTAAAAGTCCTCTCAATCTCTAGATTATAAGTGAGTTCACCTGTATGAGAAGAACGAGTCATGCAAGAATAGAAATAAATTTGACACCAATCCCCGACAACGGTGCCAAAATTTGATGGGTGTCAAATCCAACAAAATAAAAACCTACTCATAGACAATTATATAATTTGTGTACAGTAGTGAGTAGGGTCGTATCCATAGGGATTGGTTAAATATATTTCTATTAAAAGAGAATAGAGAGGAAAAGAAGAATGGGGGGGTGGTTTGTTTGTGAATCAAAATAATATTGAAATCAGATAATAAAATTGAATAAGGATAAAAACCTAACCAAACGAATCACTATAATTTAATTCATGGAACTGATCATTGATGTAAATATTTTCTATTCTTTATCAAAGATAAATTGGTTTGGTTATTAACAAGCTCTAATAACCTATCTCTCCTTACTTTCTTGATAATCAAAACATGCTCTTTGATTACTTCTCTTATTGATTAAACAACCCTAAACAAGCTCTTAGTATTTAATCTATCAATAGCATTAAAAACAAGAGAGACTACCAATTCATGCCAATAGATTATAAGATAACCTATTTAAACAAGATTATATATCTCCATAACATGAATTTGACTATCTAATCTATAATCAAACATGTTATCGCGTCACAGAAACTAGAACTATTAAACAATTACGGACCTGACGTACTAGTTAACAATATATTTACTTGCTAATTTGGTAGAAGAGCTCTAATTCATACCAATCAACCAAGATAACATTAACAAAACATTCAGAAGATATATAAATATCCAAAAGCATATAATAGAGTAAAAATAAATCAATTAGATCTCACAATTCGTGGAAAATTAAACTTCAATGTTCCTTTGGCTAGAAAATCTGCTTAGCTACACATGTTCATCCTCAAAACGAAAATCAAAAAGTGAAAATATGATTCGGTTTCTACACTTCTCAACTCTAGGGTTATTCTCCTCCTCCCTTTCCTCTAGGGTTGGTTCTATTTATATTGTTAGGGGAATGGAAGAGGATCTTCAGCTAGCAAGATACGAATATATCTTTCCTTTTCCAAGTAAATCTCGAGAAGTGAATAACATACGCCTGATACGCCCACAAACACGGCCACATTTTAAACCGTGTCTCCCTCTGATCGATAATCCACAATTCCTCATCCTTGTTCAGTGTGTGGCATGGCTAGAAACATGGCTAGATTACAAACCGTGCCTCCCTCTGGTCGATAACCTGCAATTCCTCATCCTTGTTCAGTGTGTAGCACGGCTAGAAACACGGCTAGATTACAAACCGTGCCTCCCTCTATTGGTTCTTCAAGACAGATATACGGCCGTGTACTTCAACCGTGTATGTTTCTATTGATTCTAAACCAAGTACACGGCCGTGTAACTTCAAATACACGCCCATGCACTTTCCCTCCAGCGGTGTAAATCCTTGTCTTTTGATCCAAATTGTAGATGACTTCTTAAATCACTTGAATTAGTACTCTTGACTCCATTAAACCTGATTTATCACCATAATAAAATTAAGTACCATTTCCTTATGATTCTATAAAATCAATAATAAATTAACACATTCATACTATAAAGATTGAGTATAAAAATGGCTCTATCACTTATCACAATTAACAATCTTGAATCTAATCTTATATATTGGATTATACTTTTCTATCTTCATAAGTTAATAGTGCTATGATTAATGTCATGTTATCACTCAATGAAAATCTTGCAATCTTACTTCTTGTTTTCATTTTTTTTTTATTTTTGAACAAAATGTGTAGATCATGATTTTGCTTTAGCTATGCTCATGGCTTTACATGGAAAGAGAGAAAGTGGGTTCATTTTTTTTATTTTTATCCATCATGATAATCTTGGTTTTTTCTCATACTTTTCATGTTGATCATAATATACTACTAATGGCATAATGGGTCTTGTAAAATTTTCATGCCTTTGTGGAAAAAGAAAAAAAAAAAGAGCCCAAATAATAGATGTCCTCTTTATTATTATCTAAATTTCCCTGACCATATTGAGATATGTGATTCTTTCAACTCTACACTAAAAGTTCTATAAATTAAGATTTTTTGTTATTGATTAAAATGATAATTACAAATTATAGTAAGCGTGAATATTCTAAGTTTATATTAATATATTTTGTTACTATCTTAAGATACTGAAAGAAATTGTTATTCAAAAATATCATCATACATTGCTCTGTAAACTAATTTTGCAAAAAATAAAAAAAAGTATGTTTATGACAAAGAATAAATTAGATTAAATTATGTTTCATTATTGAGGGAAATAAGATCATAAATGCAACAAGGAAATAATTGATGTAAATAAATCAAATTTATCATTTTTACATACATTTCTCATAGTTTCTCCCTTCTCTTTCCCTATGCATCCACACATTCCATGGTTTATGTGATAGCCCATAATGCTGAATCATTGAGTTGAGGAATAATAGAATAGTATGTTGGAATTAATTGTTTACAATGTATCTCAAGTAACAATAAGAGTGGCATTGTGAATTAACACGCTAGGAAAAGGAATTCAGAGGCCATTTAATTATGAAAAAGATTAGTAATTTGCCAAGACAATTATTGTTAGCAATGTAGAAATTTAGCATGAAAAGAAAATTATTGTTAGCAATGAGTATTTTGGACCTAAAGTACGTACATATGCAAAAATGTAAATCGTGAGATATTGGTTTTGGAGTAATGGATGTGTTTGAGTTAATAAAATCATTGGTTTTGTTAGGATGCAATGTAGCCTCTACAAAAGAAAGTAATATAAAATGTAAATACCAGCGGTATTAACTTAATATAAGTGTAGGAAACAATGTTTAAAGGAAATAATATAATGATGATAATTGTATAATGACTTAGTAAAAAATAAATAAATAAAAACATGGTGGTAGATGATGCTTCTTACCAGTGTTGTCTTAGTAGGAAGAGAGATAATTATCAAGCCATGCATGTTTTAGTTCAATAGAGTAAGATAAACATATGTATTATCACCTAAGCCCCCCCCTCAAAATTGATTGTATCACCATAACTCTTACCATTCAAATTTTTTCAAGAAATGCAACCTCCAGACTTCCATTGAGGACTCCTATGATCAGTGGTAGGAAGTGATTTTAAAGGTTTTGAGAGAATTATAGAAGGAAAATTAGAAATGATACTGGAAAGCTTCTAGTTGGGGTCATGCATAAGTGAGGTCGTAAGCTATTGTTGTATGGGTTGTGGTTTAAAGGAAGTTGCTTGGGAGGGTCGGTCGACAAGCTTTAGCATCTATTGGATAGTATCATGCTTTGATAAAATGTGTGCAAAGGGACTACAATTAAGCTATGATTAACTATTATTATAACGTAGGTTTATTATATATATAAAATATATCAATATGTAGATTATTAGTTTTCATTATGGCCATTCTTAGAAATTTTTAAAGAAATCTATTTGTCATTTGGCATGTTAATATATTGATGAAATTTAATTAAATGTAAAGGGATGTTGGTAGTTAAGGGAATTGATTATGGATGCCCTTTTAAACAAGATTCAAGTCCTAAAAGTGGTCAACGATTTGTTTAATACTGGTTACCTGATTCTAAAGAGTCGTTTAAAAATCAAGTGTTTTGTAACTAAAGTATTAGGTAAGATTAAAAATTTGGGTTTACAATACTTAAAATATGGATTTTGTCTATAAATGAGTAATATCATGATTGCTCTAGTGGGGGAGTGAGTGATGATAAGTAGATTTAGAATTTTAGAAACCTAGGTTTCTATAACATGTACAATAGCTTTTAAAAAAATTATAAATATGTTTACTATATCATAAAAAACATAAATATAAGTTGTTGTAAAGAAATTAAATTTAAATTTGGGAACAATTCGCATTAAAAAATTATATATTTTAATACAAATAAGTTAATATAAAATATTAAACTAATGAATTTAAAATTGCAATATAAATGAAAATTTCCAATATAAAGTGCATACAATATAAATTTTTAAAATAATATACAATGATAAAAAAAACCCAAATTAAACTATCTTTGTTTCGTCTTGAAAGGATACCCTAAAAAATTTTTAACAACTATCATATATTGTACAAAATTTGAGGGAAAAACCCCCTTATTATTCTGGGGAAATTTTTAAAATCCGACATAAAGTATGCTCACATTTTTGGGTTCCCTTGTTGTAGGACTTGTTATCCAAGCAATTTTAGAAGCAATATAATTAAAATAATCCATATCAAATATTAATACTCAAGAAAGTCATCCTTTATAAAAATTAATCAAAGTTTTACTTTGCTTTAAGGGAAAACACCAATCAACTCTCAATTAAAAAACTACATCTTGCAAAAACCTTAACCTGCGGATGAATGGTCCTAAATCTAAAAAAAAACTTATCTCAAGATAGTAATTAGGTTAAGAAAATAGGTTGACTTAGTTCACAAAAAATGACTTGTGTCCACTCCTATTAAATAGGAAAGCTTGATTTTTGACTTGGGTCTTTTTGTATAAAAACTCAGTTAATAAGTAAACCTTGATTGACTTAACCCCTTTTCGAGAAACCCCCCCCCCCCCCCCCCCCCCCAATGTAAGTTGACTTGTCAAAAGAACCAAGTAAACCCAACTAATCTTAAACTTGTGAGATGAACCCTTAATAATTTTAAGCTTTTGCAAATCAAAATTGAATTCCATAAAAAAACAACTTTTTTCCAATTAATACTAACCCTTGCACTTTCATTCAATCAAATGAGTTATTAAAATGAGTAAGACCCTTTTTATTGAATTGGATTATCTTATCAAAAAAGAAAACAAGTATGAACCTTGATAGATTAGTTTAGAAATCAAATTAAGATCCCCAAATTCTAGGAAAATTAATGTATATTGCTAAGGTTTTCATGGGCTATTTTAGCAATCTATTGAAAAGGGAAAAAAAACCCAAAAAAAATTTTAGCTCCAAATAAACTCAATTTAGGCAAGCAACCAGGGGAAACTTGATATTTTAAAGTAAACTTAGTTAATGTTGATGACGGGAAATCAAAAAATTTTAAAATCCTTTTCTACGACTCTTTTTGAGGGAATTGGCAGAAAACCTATTAATTGTATTTAAGATTAATTCAGATATCATTCCTCTAAGACAACAAGATTTTTTTTAACCAAACCAACTACCTAAGTGCACAATTTCAAAAAAGATTCTTTTTAAATTAAAACAGTTGCAAAACCTTTAGAAATTTTAAACTGCCAAAATAACTTGATTACTAAATCCAATATTTAAAGCATCCCCAAACCCCTTTATACCCTTTTAATTGTCATGTGACTTCCCCCTTTCAATAAATTATTTAACAAGAAGGTTATCTTTGAACTGCCGGAGAAATCTACCAAAAGCCAATCTTCCTTTAGATTTTTTTAACCCCCTAACCCTAATCGCATTAAAAAGATCCATTTTTTATAAAAAAATCGATTAAAATTAAAACCCCTTTAAAACACTCTTGGACCTCCTCAGGTAAAATTTAAATTAATTAACCTAATCCCGGAAAAATTTTCATGTTCTCTATCCCTAGATTACATATATTCCTTTTTTCATGCACTATCTATTCAAAAAAAAGATTTCAAAACAACTTCTAAGAAATTTAATGTAAACCAATGTTGGCCACATCAAATTAGAACACTAAAGAACAACTGAATTTAAATTTAGAAAATTCCAATTCATTAACTTGCAATCAATCAAATATTACATGATAATTAAGGTTTGTAAGGTTGAGTATGAAAAAATTAGCCACTATGTTTTCCAGTTACAAACAATGAAGATGAAAAAACCAGTGCATTTTAAAACCTTCGGGAAAAAGAAAAATGAATTTTTCCCAAATGTTGCTTTTTCCTTTGATTTAATCTTTCCCCATCTCCTCCCCTTCTTCCTTTTTCGTTTTTTTTTACCTTTTTTTAAAAGGTTAGGAAAAATCCTCTCACCGGGGAAACGAAGAGAATATATATTATGGAAAATTTAAAAACTCCTAAATGACCAAACTTTTCCATATACATGGTCCGCCCCTTTTGGGTTTTTACACGGCCTGCCTTGCAATGGTTTGAAAAGGGAAAAAGCCAAAAAACAGCCTAAAATTAACCCTGTAGCTTTTGTTGGTATTTCAAACTAAAAACCACCCGTGATTGGAAACACACGCCCATTTACTTCCCTGTTCTTCCAAAAAAAGCATTTTTCTTCCCTTTTATTCTTCTGATCTCAATCCAAATCGATATCTCCCCCTCAAAAAGGGTCTTATCGTGAAAAATAAAAAATTTTTCCCTTTTAAAATATCAAAAAATTTTTCAAGATACTACTTATTACACAAAAACTTATTCAAACTAAAAACAAGTGTTAATTTTTACTTAAAGTCAACTAGTTTTAAATTTTAAAGTCGACTTGAGTCAACAGCTTTACAACTCCTAAAATAAGCTTCCATACCGTACCCCCTGAAGCTTTAGTAAACTTAAAGCAATTGAGCTAAAACAGTTAGAGTCTTATAAAAAAAAGGGAAAATTATTGTAAATCTCATCCAAAAAACCTTTTTAATAACCTTATTTCATCCCCTGTTTGAGGCCATCTTACCCTAAAACTTGACCTAATCGAAATTACACAAATTTACCAGATTAAGCTAAGGATTTAACTACAAATATGGAATTTTAACCTAAGAGGGCTACCTTTGAAGTTACTAAAAACTACCCTCCTCTTTTGACTAAGTCACCCTCATGTGATTTTATTTCCCAAAGTCCTTATTAACCTATCTTACTTAGCAATCACTACTTTAAAGTGCTTAAGACAATTCAAAATTCACAAATAAAAATGAGGGTCTAATGAATGATACATTATAAAACGTTTATTTAACCTTAAATTGAAAAAAAAATCTAAAGGGCATGGGGAAAAAAAGGGTAAAAAGAAAAAATAATTCCCCACCAGATATTACTCACAGTTGGATTAGGATGGATTTGATGTGGTTGTTATTAACAAAACAAGGATCAAATCCCACTCGCAACACTTCAAGAAAAAATGATAGAGCAAATAGCATAAAAAGGATGTGTCCCTCATGGTTTCAAATCTAAAAAATGAGGGGTCTCAAAAGTTCTTTAAAAAAACCAAATTAGCATGTATTTATACCTTACTCTAACAAGGAAATTGCAATAACCCCAAATTTGTAAAAAACCAGTCCTATGAGTCATTTGAAGAAACCAATTTCCACTTGAAAGAGGGAAATGAAGATGGACGATTTTTTAAAGGGGTGAAATGAAGTGAAATAAAGGCCGGTTCCTTTTTGTCTTTGTGGGGTTAAGTATAGCTTTACACACTTAAGATCAGTATGTTGGTTTGCCATCTTAAAAAACCAAAAAATTTTACTTCCCCTAAAATGGAAAACAATTATACAATGGAAACGAAGACATAAAAAAATTCTTCAGGGTCTAATTGTCAAAGAAAAACCCCTCATCCCCAAATTTTGTAATCCTTTGGCTCTTCCCCTAGTGAGGGGTTTGTTGTATATGTTCCTATCATCTCTTGGGTTTGGGTAGAAGATTTGCCCTCAATATCTGATAGGACTTCATGAATGTCTTTTGAAAAAAGGGTTTGTTTGATTTGCAAACATTAAATGTAGCAAAAATTTTGTACCCTTCTTGCAATTTTCTTCTTTGCATTGTTGTTTTATTTTTAATAATTTGAAAGACCCTTCTGCTCTTGGAGTTGTTTTGTGATTCTTTGAGGAAACCTTCTTTTTTGAGATTAATCCAGACTAGATTCACCTAGATTATAAATTATGGTTTTCTTGTTTTGGGTTTCCTTTAAAGGGTTTCTACTGTTCTTTTCTTTTCTGAAGTTTTCAGCTGTTTTTGATTGGAAGTTTTTGAATCACCTGGGCCTTTTACTCCACTTAAGTTTCTTCCTTTATTACAGATTAGCTATGAAATCCAAGGGAAAGAGTAGGATTATAGCCATATACAACTTCAAAGGGAGATTTTACTGGTTGAACTATGAGAGACCTATTGTAAGCAAACTTAACAATGGGAAAGACCAAGTCGTAATTAGTAAGATTCTTGCAAAACCTTGTTGTTCAGAAAGGGTTTATAATTGAGTAATTAACAACCTTCATCTAGCCATTAGTCTGTGGGTGGAAAGAGGTATATACATGAGTTTAGTACAAGTTTCTCTATAGTGTCCTCCAGAAAAAAAGCTAGAAACTTAGTGCCTCTATCAAATATATGCTATGTGGAACACCATGTGTTCCATAATTTCTTGCATAAAAAGGTTAGCTATAAAAAGTGCAACTCCGTTTTGTGGAAAGGCACAAAATGGTTTAAATTTTTCTTGAATTGATTAACAACAATCAATAATAGAATCCTTCTCCCTTTGTGTCTTAGCAGACCTAAATAAAAATCCATGTTGGTTTTTTGTCAAAGGTTGGTAAAAATATAGGCAAAGGGGATATATTAAACCCTGAGAACCCCTTTCTTTCCTTTTTCTTCTTTTACATACCCCACACCATTCTAAATACCATATGAAAAATCCTTAACATGCCCCTCCAAAAAAAATGTTCTTAAAAAATCCAGAGTCCTTTTTCACCAAAATGACTAGATAACCTTCCTAATGTCTTCCCTACTAAATAATTTCTCACAGAAAATTAAGGTATCCCAAAATTTTTCAACTTTATACAAAAAACCATCAATCATATAATAACCCCTTTAAATATTTTTTTCCCCCGAACATTTCTCAACCACTTTTCAAATATTCTCATGCATTTTTATTCCTTTAGCAATTCAAACCCAATGCAGTTTCGATATAGAGAGGTGATAAGTACATACCTGCGTTTATTTAAAGGGTGTCAGCTACCATTTCTTTTTACCCTTTTATACTTAATCACATATGGAAAACTATCTAGAAACTCAACCCTTTTGGCTTACATTTTGACAGATTTTTTTGACCCCTGAATGTTTTAAGGATTCATGATCTGTATAGATAATAAATTCTTTGGAAGAAATAATCTGATGCGAGATCGATTTGATGATTCCTAACTTTATACGAAACCACGCCCAACGTGAAAAACCCAATACCATTTCGCTCGGGAAATCGTTACCTAAAATTTCCCCAAACCCTAAATGGAAACCGCAAACCCCTTGTTATAAGCGAGACAAGAACCTGGTAAAAATGTGGAAGACGCCACAATCGGGATGAAAGACCGATTGATAAAGTCGGGATGAACGCCACGGAAATTAATCGATAAGTTCTAGTTAGTTCTTGAAGAACCAAGAGAGGGCCTCTCAAAAGTGTTTTTTAATGTTCTAAGATGTATCCTATCTCTATTCTAAACCCTAGGAGCTTTTATACTAGGGTTACAATCGTAAAAATTACAAGTCCAAAACGACGTCACTTCAATAAGTGCGTTAAAACATAACAAACAAGACATGTTGGCCGGCGTGGATACACGGCCGTGTACTTTGGCCGTGTATGATTATGTGGAAATTCTTGTCTCTTACACGGCCGTGCCATTTATCGTGTGTCTGGCCGTGTATGATTCTGTGCAATCTTGAGATTCCTACACGGCCGTGCCTTGAAAGTACACGCCCTTTTCATCCGTGTCCGGTGTGACTTATGTAAGAGCAAGGGTCTTCCCATGGTTGTTCCAATCCTTTTCCAACTTCATGATTGCTCCAATCATTTCGGCTTCATGGACATCCTTTATCAACCCATTAAGTGCTTCCTTGAGTCGTTCGCCTTGACTTCTGTGATCGATCCAGGCGGCACTTCAAGAGGATCCAATTTCTTCTTTCTGGCTTAGCTCTCATCATGGAATCTCGTCATAATCTTACCATGTTATCAATGCCACTCACTAAGGAATAGAATTCCTTACTATATTGAGTACTTTAGAGTTGCACAACTCAATGTTTCACTAAAATTCGCAATAGGCCTTTTATCCCGCATCAACACAGTACCAATCCCTATCTTTGAGGCATCATACTCTAATTCAAAAACCTTATCTAAATCAAGTAAAACCAATACTGGAGCACTAGTAAGTTTTACCTTTATCTCTTCAAAACTCTTTTAGGCCTTCTCACCTCAAGTAAAAGGAACATTTTTCCTAGTTAGTTTGAGTCAAGGACTGACAATACTATGAAGCTATGACAATGATCTATAAAATGAAGCTTAGTCATGAAAAACTTCTTACCTCAGCAATTGATTTTGGTGTTGACCATTCTCCTTATAGCCCTCACTTTCTCCTCATTAACGTTTACACTAGAACTAGATATAATAAATCTTGAAAATGTTACCTTAGTTTGGTAGGAAGAACACTTCTGGAGATTAGCATACAACTGTAGCGCCCTCAATACTGAAAATACAGCCTGTAGATGCTCTACATGATTTTCTAGGTTTTCGTTGTATATTAAAATGTCATCAAAATAAACAACAACAAATTTACCAGAAACGCCTTCATTACATAATTCATTATCTCATAAAAGTACTAGAATCATTAGTCAAACCAAATAGCATGACCATCTATTCATATAATCGATGGCATGTTTTAAAAGTGGTCTTCCACTTGTCTCCTTCTCTTATTTGAATTTGGTGATATTTGCTTTTAAGGTTTAGCTTAGAGAATACCTGTGCACCATATAGCGCATATAACATCTCAACAAGTCTAGGAATAGGATACTTGTATTTGATGGTGATTTTATTTATGGCTCAACTATCAATGCACATCTCTAAGTGCCATCCATCTAGGATAATTAAAAAGGGCTGGAATAGCACAAGGACTATACTCTCCTTAATAAAACCCCATTCTACCAGCTCATCCACCTGATGTTTCAATTCTTTAGCATCCTAAGGATTCATGCGGTACGCAAGTCGGTTTGGTAAAACTGATCCAAGCTAGAAGTCAATGGCATGCTCAATACCTCTTAGAGGTGGCAATCCCTCTAGCAATTCAGCTGTAAAAAGATCACTATAGTCATCTAGTACCTGAGATAATACAAGGGGGTAGATGCTCATGCCCATCCATCTCTAGGGCATACCTCATCTATCATAAATATACTGGTCTCTCATCTACTGATGAGATCCATGATGAGAGCCAAGCCGGAAGAAGAAATGTGGATCTTCTTGAAGTGTCGCCTGGACCGATCATAAGAAATCAAGCGAAACGATTCAAGGAAGCACTTAACGGGTTGATAAAGGTTGTCCATGAAGCCGGAAAGGATTGGAGCAATCATGAAGTTGGAACGAATTGGAACAACCATGGGAAGACCCTTGCTCTTGTACAAGTCACACCGGACACGGGTTGAAGAGGGCGTGTACTTTCAAGGCACGGCCGTGTATGGAGTCAAGCAAATCCACAGAAAGATACACGGCTAAAGTACACGGGCATGTATGTTGCTAGAAGTTGCATAGAAAGGTACACGGGCGTGTACACGGCCATGTATCCCCTGCCGGCCAACTTGTTCTGTTTTCACGTTTTTACACCACTTATCTAAACTACATCGTTTTGGACTTGTTTTACACGAATTGTAACCCTAGTATAAAAGCTCCTAGGGTTTAGAACAATAAAGAATATACATCTTTGAACATTAAACACTTTTGAGAGGCACCTCTCTTAGTTCTTCAAGAACTAACTAGAACTTTATCGGATTAAATTTCCGTGGCTTCATTCCGACTTATCAATCGGTCTTTCATCCGATTGTGGCGTCTTCATTTTTATACCAAGGTTCTTGTTCGCTTTATAGACAACGGGTCGCGGTTTCACTTTAGGTGTTTGGGGTCTTAGGCAATAGAATTTCCGAACGTATTGTTATTGGGTTCGTCATGGGTGGCGTGGTTCGTATCATCTACTATGGCCTCCTCTAACTCATATTTTCCAACCAATAAGTGATAGAAACAAAAATCTGACAAGACCTATCATTAGGGCAAGAACTAAAGGATTTCGAATATTGGCGATGAGGCCCATTTTGAGCAAATCGACCTTGGAATTATTCATTTACTAACATCTTTTATCTTATTCATGTATTATATATTCCAAACATATACACTTATAATTTTATGGGGTGATGGACAAAGTCACTCAGACTCAGTTTATAGGTTATCCATGGACTGACTTGAATCGGCATGAGTTGGGCCGACGATCCGATGGAAGAGCTTGATGATGAAGACTATTTTCTTTTATTTTGTAATCTTTTATGGATATTTTATGCTGTATTTTCTTTTGGGCACTTTTATTTTGATTGTAATTTTATTTAGGACTGGCCACCCTAAAAGTGGCATAATTGCAATTTTTTGTGCATTTTCTAACCTAAGGGTAGCAAGTATAAATACTGCTTATAGTAGGGTTTGAGGAGGCCAAATTTTTCAAAATTGAGATACACTTTGCATGAGGATTAGGGTTCTCCTAATTGTCATTAGACTCTTATCAATTTCAATCCCAAGATTGAAATTGTGGCAAGTGCAACACTTTGAAATTGTATGTAATATCAATTTCATTTTGTTGTGATTTCTTTTCTTCTCTAGTGTGTAATATCTATAGGTGAATTGTGATAGTTCTTGATTAGATTTTTTATTGCATTTGTGATCAATTATCTTGTTAAAGGTTGATTTTTTAGTACTTGATATCATTATCTTCTTTTGTGACATGAATTGGGAATTGTAGGAAGAAGTTGAAATCACGGTTTTGATATATTCTTCTTGATTTGATTCATTTGGATTTCACTTATAATTTTTGTTATTTGTGAAGATTACATATATGTAGCGCCGGCCTTTGTTGCCACCCTTTGTTTTAAGTCGCTGGCCTTGAATGGCCTCGCACAACTTTTTCAAAGGCATGATATAAATAGTGTTTTTAGGTATTTCGAAAAAAACAGATGTTATTTGTTGAAAAGAAAAACACTTTGAGTGTGTGTGAATCCTTGTGTGCCTAAATCCAAGTTTAAAGACCATGAAAAACCCAATTTGAAAGACAATTAAAACAATGTCAATCAAACTAGTCTCAATCATATGAACAATGGCGTCAAATCCTCAAAGTTTATGACTGTTCTTCAACTAAGATTGAATCAATAATGAATCCAAAATGATGAAGCTTTGATACCGAATAGATGATGTGCCTAATTCCACTAAGAAGCACAATAAAAAAGACTTAAGAAAAACAATCTCAAGTTAAGGAAAAAAACCGGATCCACAAGGCAAAAATCAGTGAACCCTAATGAAGATATGATGAAATCCAAATGCCTGATATAGTAATAATACCACAATGATAATGTTTCTAACAAAATCTATTTCCTATAAATCCACGAAAATAATCAAAATATTCAAAAGAAAACCTAATTATAAGAATTCCTTTCCAATAGAGAAGAACCGTTTTCAAGTTAATCTTAATGATGATTCGAATCCAATTGCTAAATATTCAAATAACACAAGAATTCGTGAATAATAATATGTTTTCTGACCAAGAACTATCACAAAATTTAACCCTAGATATGACACATAGAGAAGAAAAGAAATCACAACAAAAATGAAATTGATATAACCACAATTTCAAGATGTTACAATCGCCACAATTTACTATTGGGATTGAAATTGATAAAAGTTTAGATGACAATTAGGAGCCCTAATTCTCCACGTGAAAGGTAGTGTTTGATCTGCAAAATAAGCTCCCCCAAACCCCCTTTAAGCAAGTATTTATACTTGCTACTCCTAGGGTTAAAAAGTGCTCAAAATTACAAGTTTGCCACTTTTAAGGTGGCTAACCCTAAATGAAAGTTACAAAGAAATAAAAGTGTCCCAAAACCAAAATATTTCAATAAAAATTTACAAGATACAAAATAACATAATTCTTCATGATCCAATGCCTCAAAATAGAGAACAATCGCAGCGGGTCTTTGATTGTTATCCTGAAAAATGTTCTGTGTCCAACTGAAGTTGCAAGACATTTTGGCATCCCATGGAGAATTATAATTGTACCAGTAAAATTATTCTCAAATTTTATTAGAAATAAAGACATAAGGTAAAAAATGAGCAATTTGGTTAATCATCCAAATTGGGTTCTGAAGAGGTTGACAATGTTAGAAATTTTCCCATCATCTCCTCGGGCTTCTGAAAGATTTGCCCTCAAATCTAGAGGATCAGTTGTGGAACTGAACCTTAGTATCTCTGTCGTCCTGCTCTTCCGGCTAACCATGGTAGTGGATGGATTCCTGATCTGTTTCTGAAAACCCTGGACCTCAGATGGAGTCATCAGTAATAGAACTATGCATAACTCGCCCATGCTGAACATGTAGGTATTTTCAAACCCATCATGTATCACCAGTCAATCATACAACCAATGCCGACCCAACAACAAATGAAATGCATGCATAGGAACTATATCACAAAGGATCTCATCATGATAGTTCTGCTCGACACTCACAGGAACCTTTGCCCTAAGGGTAACATGCATACTACCTCTATTATCCAGCTAATGCAAATGATAAGGACTAGGATGTGGTATAGTAGACAGTTGTAATTTGTCTACCAATGCAGCAGATATAACATTCGTGCAACTACCACTATCGATGATGAGTACACAAAGGTTACCTCTGATTCTACAAGAGGTATGAAATGTGTTCTCCCTCTGAATATCACTGGTATCAGGAGATGTGGATAAAATCCTGCGTAACATATTAAGGGGTAGATATTTCCCTCCTGTATGCTCCTCAGGTGCGTTTGCATTCTAATCATCATAATATTCCTGCAGTGCTGTTGATAGATTTGTAGGCTCAATCTGATCATGATCATCCTCAGTATCCTCTCCAATGTCTTCCATAACAGTCATCATCCTCTTATTTGGATACTGTGCAGCCATATGCCCAAATCCCATGCATTTAAAGAATTTTATCTGGCGCGCTTTCCCACTAGTAGATCCGAGAACAGTTTGCCTCGTTTCTGGGGCCATGACCTCTTTACCCTTCCCAGTGGGTAAGTTTTCTCTTATAATGGTTGGGGTAGTAGTGTCCACCGCGTTGACTCCCTCACCTACCACCTTTGTTCCCCTTGATCGACTGTCGGCAGAGATGGGTCTATTAACAGTACTAGGCCTACTACTTGGAGCCCTAAAGAAGTTGGACCTCCTCTATCTCTCCACTTTTAAGGGCAACTTAATAGCCTCATCAAGTGTAGTATAGCGCTGCAGCTCAACAATACACGCTATCTCATATTTTAGACCTAAGACAAATCGTGCTATAGTTTGTTCTAGAGGCTCAACAAACCCACACCTAATCATAAGGGTCTCAAATTCCTACACATAATCATCCACTGTTTTGCCCCCCTGCCTCAAGGTTTGCAGTCGCATAAACAGCTCCTGTTTGTAGTGCTCAGGAATGAACCTTTTCCTTAGCAACCTCTTCATGTCCCTCCAGGTCTGAACCTCAGCCTCTCCATCCCGACGCCTGTTGATGATCAGATTCTTCCACCAAAGTGCAGCATACCTTACAAATTCAACAGTAGCCAATCTGACCCTAGTACTGTCGTCGATCTCATAACATTCGAAGAGACCTTCGACCTTATCCTCCCAGTCTAAGTATTCATCTGCTAATCCCTTACCATCATAGGATGTCATCTGTAGTTTCACATACTCCAAACCCCGAGGTGGCCTGAAATCCCTATTCTGATTTAGGTTTACCCCAAAATTGTCATCCCTTTCTTCCCTGTTTTGAAGATGCTCCTCACCCATCCTTCTATTTAAATTCCCATCTCCCACTACTCTGTTTCGACGAGGGTTTTGTGGAGCTACTTGAGGTGGTGCCGGTTAGTTTACCACTGGTGGTTGTGGCAAAATCATCCTATCAACTCTAGTTGCCAGTGTAGCAACTATAGTAGTAAGCTCCTTAAGTTGTTCCTCCAAAGTTCTCCTACCAGCCACATTACGACCCTGACCTCCACCAACCTGGCTATTGGCTTCTTTACCCATTCCCCCATTCACACTGTCATTTGACATATTTGTAGATTCCCGTATGTTGTCCTCAAAACAATTTGATTCAAGGGTACACACTTCCACTACTACGCTTCCCTAAACTCCACACAATAGCAACTACAAAAGACAAACAAACAAACCCACTTAATGTTACAATTATATTATTGCAACTCACATGTAGTACTCTTCTCCACAACACGCCACAACTACACGGTGCAACAAATTTAATTTCCACAAGTCACTCCACGGCAACACACAAGCAACAACAACAACGATGATGTGTTACTTCCACAGCAACAACAAGATGGATATTAAGTACAAGTAGACTTAAACTTTAACGGAAAATAATGAAAACAAAAGACTAATAAGTGACTTTCCACAAATGAATTCCGAATCCCACAATAGGCAGTAACTTTCAATTTGAAATTCAAACAACTTCACTCATTGCAAGCCTTCCTCAATTGGTAACAATGAATTCAAATTCAAATAGCAATCATTAACTCCCACAACATAATTGCATATGTTTTGAATTCAAATAATTCCTTACTAATCAAAACCCAATGCAATCTACAAATTGTACTCCACCAATTCAGAATTACACAATGGAAATCAAAAACAACAAACTACACTTTCACCTCCATGCCACAATAAGCCACGACAAGGATTTTGGTAAGTTTTGCAAGTTCCAAAAATTGCTAAAGTAAACAACACTTTGTACTTCTGCTCTTCCACATAAATTAGTGACCACAAAATGATGCAACAACCTTCCCAAACCAACTCCATCAATCAGCAAATTAAATTCCAAGCCAAGGTAATTTCGCAATCTCAAAACAACAACAACAACACAATTTGCGGTTTTCACTTGATCAACCCTAATTGATGATCAATTCCACGAAATCAAATACCACCAATCCCTTCTCTCAACAAGAGCTCTGATACCAAAAAAGATGATGTGCCTAAATCCAAGATTAAGCACATGCAAAACCAATTTGAAAGACAATTAAACAATGTCAATCAAACTAGTCTTAATCATATGAACAATGGCATCAAATCCTCAAAGTTTATGACCGATTCTTCAACTAAGATGTGAATCAATAATGAATCCAAATATGATGAAGCTCTGATGCCAAAAAGATGATGTGCCTAATTCCACTAAGAAGCACAATCAAAAGACTTAAGAAAAACAATCTCAAGTCAAGGCAAAAACCGGATCTACAAAGCTAAATCACGTGAACCCTAATGAAGATATGATGAAATCCAAATGTCCAATGATATAGTAATAATACCACAATGATAATATCTTCTAACAACACTCTAATCTCATATAATCCATGCAAATAATCCACATATTCAAAAGAAAACCTTAATTATAAGAATTCCTTTCCAATAGAGAAGAACATGTTTTCAAGTGTAATCTTCAATGATGATCCAAATCCAATTGCTAAGTACTTCAAATAAACACAAGAATTTGTGAATAATAATATGTATTTCTGACCAAGAACTATCTCAATTCAACCCTAGATATGATACACTAGAGAAGAAAAGAAATCATAACAAAATAAAATTGATATAACTCACAATTTCAAGATGTTGCACCCTAATTCTCACGTGAAAGGTAGTGTTTGATCTGCAAAAATAAGCTCCCTCAAACCCTCTCTTAAGCAAGTATTTATACTTGCTACTCATAGGGTTAAAAAGTGCTCAAAATTACAAGTTTGCCACTTTTAAGGTGACTAACCCTAAATGAAAGTTACAAAGAAATAAAAGTGTCCCAAAACCAAAATACAACCAAAATAGTTCAATAAACATTTACAAGATACAAAATAACATAAGTCTTCATGATCCAATGCCTTAGAATAGCGAACAATCGCAGTGGGTCTTTGATTGTTATCCTGAAAAATGTTCTGTGTCTAACTGAAGTTGTAGGACATTTTGGCATCCCATGGAGAATTATAATTGTACCCTTCTATACATGTTTTCCCTTTAACATACCCTTGAACACAAGCGTGTATCCAGCCGTGTTAAAGTTTGTCCTCAACATGCCCTATAGCACGGCTGTATATCTGGCCATGTATGCTTTGCACATATATGCATTCTAGGACGGTTAAGTACATGGGCATGTACTTAGCCATGTTTGCTCCATTTCCCCATGAATCCTAATTCCTCTTTTCCCAGTTTGATCTAATTCCTAAATCCCTTAATCTAAAGCTTAATTTAATCTTAAAACATGTAGTTTCTAATCAATTTATGTGGATTAGAATACTTCATCAAAATTTCTATGAATTGAATCATTGATTTGTTGATTCTCATGTTCGTTACGTCTTGTCTTTAATTCAGATCCTAATTAAAATGAGCGATGGAAATTGGTTAAGTTCTCTATTCCACAAGCGTAGTAGTAATCATGAAATTGTTAAGTCTCTTTACCTGGTTTTCCTTGTAATTGGCTCGGTAGATCATTAGGTCACCTTACGCACTTGAGAGTGTTTTTCCCTTTCCGTTTACTATTTCACGACATAAAATAGTAAGGGAGGCTCTTTAGGTTAACTTAGGGTATTTATACCCATCATGTAAAATGACCCATTTGCCCCTCATTTTATGTACATTTTTTGTCCCTAGCCTTGACTTTATATTATAGCGTATATCAAGATAAAATAAAATTTCAAGTATTTATAGGGCATGTCTACAAACTAAGGTAGATTAACATCAAATTTGTCCCTCCTTATTGCCATTTAGTTTGCTTCTAGTTACCCTTACATTTGGTTAGACTAATCTTATTAGTTTCTAGCTAGCTTTTAGACCACTTCCCATTGGTATCACCATATGGAACATGGCAAATTTAGGGCATATTTTAGGTTATTTAATTCCTTTGTTTTCTTATGATTAAATGGGATTTAATTTGGGCTTATATGGAAGAAATTTTAGATCAAGTTTGGGCTTAGCATCAGGTCATTTAACTACAATAAATAGAAAAATTTTATGAAAGTTGAGAGAAATATAATTTTTTTTACAAGATGGAAAGTCTAGTGGAAAAGTAGCCAAAAACAAAATGCTAGAATAAGTGACGTAAAGATTGAAGAAGAACAGGGAAGATTCATGTTCACTCACTGGAAAACATGTTGAGAGACTCACTTTGTTGCACACCAGAAATTCACCAAAAAATGTGCTAGAATTCACTAGAAATTCACCAAAAAATGCGAGGAAGATTTGCCAAGCTACGAATCTGATATATATATATATATATATATATGTATGTATATAACGGCAAGAAGGAGAAAGAGATCAAATAAGGTTGAATCAAATTTTAAGAAATTATCTAAGATATCTAGTTGCATCTAACATATATATATATATAAACGACGAAGAAGGTAGAGTTACGTTGTGACCGTGTTGTTTAGAAAACTTCCTACCGAGAGATATATGACCATGTAACATAGTTGTGTTATGGTCATGTTGACACCACACTTTGTACCACAAGTTACATGCCCATGTTACACAGTTGTGTTAAAGCTGTATTGATCTTACATAAAAAAAATTAAAAATTAAAAATTTCCATTGATCTTGATACTGTAAGGCATGATTTCAGGACAAAAGAAACATAGAAGAAAGCCAACAGGAGTCTACACACTTGCATTTGTCAACCGTGTTAAGAACTCTTTCTTGTAAAAAGCAGGAATTGCTCTTTAAGTCTATAAAGCAATATTAAGGAAGTCTTCTGTTTTTTTTTTTCCCCATTCATTATTTTATTATTCTATTTTATATATTGAGGACAATGTACCATTTAAGTGTGAGGGAAATAACATTATATAATAAGCTTGCTTATAAATTATATTCATAATTTAATAATTTATTGAAAATTTTTTCCTTGATATATCTTTACCTTTTCATTAGTGAACTTAGAATACTAGATTAGAGTTGAATTGTGAAATCTTAGTAAATCAAAAGTTATATGTTATTTAAGCTTAGAATTTAGAAACTCTAGATTGGAAGGATATTACTAATTAAGAATTAAGAATTCGAGTTTTTAAACTTATTTTGATAGATACACATCTCTTAGAAATCCTTATGAGTACTATGATCTCAAATAATTGAATTGAAAAGAAATATCCTTTGAAGACTCTTCCTATAAAATAGAAGTTAAAAAAAAGAAGAAGAAAAATAATAAAAATATATATAAATAAAGTTTAGTAGTGGGCCTTGTTAACTCGAATAACTAAGCTTGCGAGGTGCCTTTCGAGGGATAACACCTATTGACTTGAGTGATGAACTTGGGATGCTTGACCTAAAGCTCATTACATGGGTTAAGAGAAAAGTCTAGGAAAACTGAACTACTAATTGAAATAAGTAATGGAGTTAATAGAGGTTCGGAGGGGTATCTTAAAACTTAGTAGCCTAAGATCATCCCGTTTGGCACTTACTGACCAATGAAATTACTCCATTAAAAAAAATAGCATTTGTTAGACATCATAGTACTTAAAGGGATGAAAAAGGGGGAGGATATATCTTAATTATGTTGAAAAAATTCTAAAAACCTTATTCTTGATTAAGTAATGTCTAGTACGATTTTGAGTTTGTAAATTTTTGTTTAAATAGCATGATAAATTTTGATATTTCATAAATTAACTCTTGAACTCTAATATTAGTATTTATAGTACATTAAACATGATTAAGTAAAAAAAAAAAGGATGTTGAGGAAAAGTAACTTTATTATGAATGTAATCTATTTAAGTACTAATTAAGAAATTTTGTCCTTGATCTTTAAAGTTTATTTTTATTGAGGACAAGTAAAGACTCAAGTGTAGGGGAATTTGATAAAGATTATAATGTACTAATTATTTATATAAATTATAATAACCTTTTATTTAAGTTTCTTACATTTTAAATGAATATTGCACTTAATCACTTTATATTTTAATTTCAGAGTCTTAAATTACAATTTTTGAATTAATAGAAAAATTTTATTAAAGTTGAAGAGAAAAATACAATTTTTTTATAAGATGGAAAGTCTAGTGAAAAAGTAATTGAAAAAAAAAATGCTAGAATAAGTCATGCAAAGATTGAAGAAGATCAAGGAAGATTCCTATTCACTCATTGGAAAACACATTGAGAGACTCACTGTGTTGCACATTAGAAAATTCATCAAAAAGCGTGCTAAAATTATCACCAAAAAATGTGAAGAAGATTTGCCAAGCTTTGAATCTGATATATATGTACATATATGTATATAATGACAAGAAGGAGAAAGAGATCAGATAAGGCTGAATCAAATTTAAAGAAATCATCTAAGATATCTAGTTGTAGCCAACACACACATATATATATATATATAACCAACAAAGAAGGCAGTAGAGTTATAGTTTTTAGTAGAGTGGAATAGATTAAATTAGGAGTAGAACCATAGGAAAAATTAGATTAGGAAAATAGAATTAGAAGATTAAGATTAGAATTAGATTAGGAGATTAGAATAGATTTTTATATTTTAATTTTAATTCTTCTTTTTATGCTTTCTTTTATCATCATTGTTTTTAGATTTAACATGTTTATAACTTAATTTATTTTATATTTGGGTACGTTGAACCCTAGAATGAACATGCAAATTTTTATGATTATTATTCAATGAAATATTTATCATTCTTGTGATTCAATTATGTGTTTTTATTATTTTCAATTTAATATTGCTAGATATTAGTTGAAATTTGATTTCTTATATAAAAATTGAGAGATTTTATATAAGAATAGATCTAGCATAATTGAAAAGAGTTGCATGCAATCTTAGAGATAAGACAACATAAATCTTCTAAATTAGGGTCAATCTTAATAGTGGAATTTATAAATCGAATGTAATGCAATTTTAGGGGTTTTAATTAAGAAGAGATTCCAATTAATTAAGCTAGAATTAGGATTTAGTATGACCCGAGAGTGCTATTAGTTCAATATAGGAATTCCCATAATTTAAGAATAAAACAAGAATTTGAATAATAATTAGGTAATTACAGTAGTAATTCTATGGGGTTTCAATACCTGAATAGATTTTCATTGATTATTGTTTTCTTTAATTTATTCATTATTTATTTTATGTACTCGTTTATTTAATTCTTATTGATTAGATAATTAGAGAAATGGTAATTACTAGTACTCGTAATCCATGTGGGATCAACACTTAATATCTTTATCCACTATAATATAGAATCCATATGTGCACTTGCCTATAAGTTTAAAGTTATATAGTAGGAAGACCGGTATCAATGTTTATATATGTATATATATGTGTGTGTGTGTGTGTGTATGTATTACTTATATATAAATACATATCTATATAGGTATTTCAACACATAACCTTTTGAAAACATCATATTAAATATAAAATTATAAATAAGATGTGTGCACATCTTATATTTTTATTAACAAGAGTTGTTGTATCTTATAATAGTGTTGTTTCCATAAGCATTTTTTGTAAAAAATTTACATAATTCAGTAATGATGTTATAATTATTAGCTAGAGTATAATAATAACATATTTAGTTTTACTATGTCTTATCAAGAATACTTATAACATATTAACATCCATGAACACAAAATTAGGCATTATGTGCAATGCATTTATGTGTTATTGAATAACATCATGGTGGGTTCTGCTATGTTAAATTATTATTGTTGACCTCATTGTTCAATACTATACTAGCTCATTAATGCCATTATTGATGGGAAAAATTCTGGCACTGTCAACCTCTTCAGAACCCAATTTGGATGATTAACCAAACTGCTCATATTTTATCTTATATCTTTATTTCTAATAAACTTTGAGAATAATCTTACAGGTACAATTATATATCTCCATGGGATGCCAAAATGTCCTATAACTTCAGTTGTACACAGAACATTTTTCTAGATAACAATCAAAGGCCCGCTGCGGTTGTTCTCTATTCTGAGGCATTGGATCATGAAGATTTATGTTATTTTGTATCTTGTAAATGTTTATTGAACTATTTTGGTTTAGGGACACTTTTATTTCTTTGTAACTTTCATTTAGGGTTAGCCACCTTAAAAGTGGCAAACTTGTAATTTTGAGCACTTTTTAACCCTAGGAGTAGTAAGTATAAATACTTGCTTAAGAGAGGGTTTGAGGGGATTATTATTTTTGCAGAATATACACCTCTTTTCACGTGTGAATTAGGGTTCATACCTTGGTTCCCACTCTTATCAATTTCAATTCCAAGACTTGAAATTGTGGCGAGTGCAACATCTTGAAATTGTGAGTTATATCAATTTCATTTTGTTGTGATTTCTTTTCTTCTCTAGTGTGTTGTATCTAGGGTTGATTTGAGATAGTTCTTGGTCAGATTTACATGTTATTATTCATGAATTCTTGTGATTATTTGAAGGAAATTATCAAATTGATTCCATTCATCTTTAAGGTTTTCCTTGAAAACGTGATTTTCACCATTGGGAAAGGGATCTTACTTTACGGTTTTCTTTGTCAAATTGAGGCTTCATTTGCATGGATTATATGAATTTAGAGTTCTGTTAGAAGGCATTTTCTTTGGGGTATTCTGATTATATTATTGGTTGATTGAATTTCATCATTTCAACATTAGGGTTCATTTGAAAAGTGCCATTTTTGGATCCGATTTTGCCTAGACTTGAGATAGTTGATCTTAAGTCTTTTGGATGTGCTTTAAAGTGTGATTAGGCACATCATCGTTTTGGTATCAGAGCTCTTGTTGAGAGAAGGGAATTGGTTGTATTCAATTTCGTGGGAGTGATCAACAATTAGGGTTGATCAAGTGGAAAAAACGCAATTGTGTTGTTGTTGTTGTTGTTGTTTGATATTGCGAAATTGTTTTGGATTGGGAATTGATTTGTTGGTTGTTGGAGTTGATTTGGGAAGGTTATTATAGCACTTTGTGAACACTAATTCACGTGGAAGAGCAGAAGTACAAAGTGAAGTTACTTTAGCAAATTTTTTTGAATTTGTGAAACTTACCAATTGTTGCCGTGAAGTAGCTTGTGGCGTGAGGAGTTGTGAAGTTTGTTGTTTGAATTCCATTGTGTAATTCTGAATTTGTGAAGTAAAATTTGCAGATTACATTAAGTTTGGTTAGTAAGGAATTATTTGAATTCAAATCATATGCAATTAAGTTGTGGGAGTTAATGATTGCTATTTGAATTTGAATTCATTGTTACCAATTGAGGAAGGCTTGCAATAAGTGAAGTTATTTGAATTTCAAATTGAAAGTTGTTGCCTATAGTGGGATTCGGAATTCATTTTGGGAAAGCTACTTATTAATCTCTTGTCTTCATTATTTGCCGTGGAAGTTGAAGACTACTTGTATTCATTATTCACCTTGTTGTTGCCGTGGAAGTGTTACATCTTAATTGTAGTTGTTGCTTGTGTGTTGCCGTAGAGTGAACTTGTGGAAATTAATTTTTGCTGTACCGTATACTTGTGGCTTGTTGTGGAGAAGAGTATTACACGTGAGTTGCAATTATAAATTGTAACATTAAGTGGGTTTGTTTGTTTGTCTTTTGTAGTTACTATTGTGTGGAGTTTAAGGAAGTATAGTAGTGGAAGTGTATATCCTTGAATCATATCATTTTGAGGAACAACATATAAGAATCTACAAGTATGTCTAATGATAGTGTGAATGGGGGATTGGGTGAAGAAGCCAATAGCCAAGTTGGTGGAGGACATGGTCGTAATGTGGCAGGCAGAAGAACTTTGGAGGAACAACTTCAGGAGTTTACTACTATAGTTGCTACACTAGCAACTAGAGTTGACAGGATGACTTTACCACAACCACTAGTGGTAAACCAATCAGCACCACCTCGAGTAGCTCCACAAAACCTTCATCGAAATAGAGTAGTGGAAGAAAGAGATGATAATTTTGGGGTCAACCTAAATCAGAATAAGGATTTCAGGCCACCTCGGGGTTTGGAATATGTGAAACTACAGTTGCCATCCTATGATGGTAGGGGATCAGCAGATGAGTACCTAGACTGTGAGGATAAGGTCGAAGGTCTCTTCGAATGTTATGAGATTGACGACAGTACCAGGGTCAGATTGGCTGCTGTTGATTTTGTAAGGTATGCTGCACTTTGGTGGAAGAATCTGATCATCAATAGGCGTCGGGATGGAGAGGCTGAGGTTCAGACTTGGAGGGATATGAAGAGGTTGTTAAGGAAAAGGTTCATTCCTGAGCACTACAAACAGGAGCTGTTTATGCGACTGCAAACCTTGAGGTAGGGGGGCAAAACAATAGATGATTATGTGCAGGAATTTGAGTCCCTTATGATTAGGTGTGGGTCTGTTGAGCCTCCAGAACAAACTATAGCACGATTTGTCTCAGGTCTAAAATATGAGATAGCATGTATTGTTGAGCTGCAGCGCTATAACACACTTGATGAGGCTATTTAGTTGGCCTTAAAAGTAGAGAGACAGAGGAGGTCCAACTTCTTTAGGGCTCCTAGCAGTAGGCCCAACACTGCTAATAGACCCATCTTAGCCGACAGTCGATCAGGGGAAGCAAAGGCGGTAGGTGAGGGAGTCAAGGCAGTGGACACTACTACCCCAACCATTATAAGAGAAAACTTACCCACTGGGAAGGGTAAAGAGGTCATGGCACCAGAAAACGAGGCAGACTGTTCTCGGATCTACTAGTGGGAAAGCATGCCAGATAAAATGTTTTAAATGCATGGGATTTGGTCATATGGCTGCACAGTGCCCAAATAAGAGGGTGATGACTGTTGTGGAAGACATTGGAGAGGATACTGAGGATGACCATGAACAGATTGAGCCTACAGATCTACCAACAGCATTGCAGGAA
Source organism: Laguncularia racemosa (assembly GCA_037954665.1). Taxonomy (NCBI): domain Eukaryota; kingdom Viridiplantae; phylum Streptophyta; class Magnoliopsida; order Myrtales; family Combretaceae; genus Laguncularia; species Laguncularia racemosa. The sequence continues at coordinate 434,070 of JBBMOL010000307.1, forward strand.
TATTATGATGATCAGAATGCAAATGCGCCTGAGGAGCATACTGGAGGGAAATATCTACCCTTCAATGTGTTACGCAGGATTTTGTCCACATCTCCTGATATCAGTGATATTCAGAGGGAGAACATATTTCATACCTCTTGCAGAATCAGAGGTAACCTTTGTGTACTCATCATTGATAGTGGTAGTTGCACGAATGTTATATTTGCTGCACTAGTAGACAAATTACAACTGTCTACTATACCACATCCTAGTCCTTATCATTTGCATTAGCTGGATAATAGAGGTAGTATGCATGTTACCCTTAGGCCAAAGGTTCCTGTGAATGTCGGGTAGAACTATCATGATGAGATCCTTTGTGATATAGTTCCTATGCATGCATTCCATTTGCTGTTGGGTCAGCCCTGGTTGTATGATCGACGGGTGATACATGATGGGTTTGAAAATACCTACATGTTCAGCATGGGCGAGACACGCATAATCCTATTACCAATCACTCCATCTGAGGTCCAGGGTTTTCAGAAATAGGTCAGGCATCCATCCACTACCATGGTTAGTCGGGGGAGCAGGACAACAGAGATCCTAGGGTTCAATTCCACAACTGATCCTCTAGATTTGAGGGCAAATCTTTCAGAAGCCCGAGGAGATGATGGGAAAAATTCTAGCACTGTCAACCTCTTTAGAACCCAATTTGGATGATTAACCAAATTGCTCATATTTTATCTTATATCTTTATTTCTAATAAACTTTGAGAATAATCTTACAGGTACAATTATATATCTCCATGGGATGCCAAAATGTCCTACAACTTCAGTTATACACAAAACATTTTTCTGGATAACAATCAAAGGCTCGCTGCGGTTGTTCTCTATTCTGAGGCATTGGATCATGAAGATTTATGTTATTTTGTATCTTGTAAATGTTTATTGAACTATTTTGGTTTAGGGACACTTTTATTTCTTTGTAACTTTCATTTAGGGTTAGCTACCTTAAAAGTGGCAAACTTGTAATTTTGAGCACTTTTTAACCCTAGGAGTAGCAAGTATAAATACTTGCTTAAGAGAGGGTTTGAGGGGATTATTATTTTTGCAGAATATACACCTCTTTTCACGTGTGAATTAGGGTTCATACCTTGGTTCCCACTCTTATCAATTTCAATTCCAAAACTTGAAATTGTGGCGAGTGCAACATCTTGAAATTGTGAGTTATATCAATTTCATTTTGTTGTGATTTCTTTTCTTCTCTAGTGTGTTGTATCTAGGGTTGATTTGAGATAGTTTTTGGTCAGATTTACATGTTAGTATTCACGAATTCTTGTGATTATTTGAAGGAAATTATCAAATTGATTCCATTCATCTTTAAGGTTTTCCTTGAAAACATGATTTTCACCATTGGGAAAGGGATCTTACTTTACGGTTTTCTTTGTCAAATTGAGGCTTCATTTGCGTGGATTATATGAATTTAGAGTGTTGTTAGAAGGCATTTTCTTTGGGATATTCTGATTATATTATTGGTTGATTGAATTTCATCATTTCAACATTAAGGTTCATTTGAAAAGTGCCATTTTTAGATCCGATTTTGCCTAGACTTGAGATAGTTGATCTTAAGTCTTTTGGATGTGCTTTAAAGTGTGATTAGGCACATCAATTATTGTCTTTATAGCTATGGATGTATTTATAGCTATGGATGTATATATTTCTATATTTTTACATACATGGTCATAATTGTATAAGGTATTAACCATGAAATTGAAATCATTTTATTCAAACCAATGTTTATTCAAACATGTTATGGTTTTCATTTTCCATAGACATGTATCTTTTGATATGTATGCTATGGTTTAGTGACCTTTTATTTGTTTCTTGAAAATTTGTAATAACATTTCTAGCTTGTTATAGTTCTTTTACCTTAAATTAATTATATCAAACTTTTATCTAGGAAAATAACAATGATAGTAAACATCTTTATATCTAGATGATTATAGCATATCACTATGGTGAACTAAATCTTCATTTATAATTATAGATGGTGATTGCTATTATTGGTCATTTAATATTTCTTTTATTATTGATTTTTTTTATAATTTTACTGTATTGATTATTATATTGTTATCGTATTTTCGCTATCAAAGGAAGTTTAATTTCAAATTTTCTATAAATAGCAATCTAATAGACGCAATGATTATGGAAATCGATTATTTATAAACCTTTTCACATTTTCAAGAGGTCATGCTTTCCAAGATTTAAAATAAGAAATTATATATCTTATTATAATTAAGGCACCCATTCTTGTTATGTATTCACATATGCAAAAACATTGTATTTTATGGCAAATCTTCAATCATGTTAATAATTTAGGGGTGCTTAAGCTATCCATTGCAAGTTTATTTATTAAAATCTTTATTTTGAACTGTAATACAATTTTATCATACAATGATGAATGTATTTTAGACCTTTGAAAGTTATTAATCATGTGACTTAGTTTATAAACCATTTTGATTATTGCATTTGTTAAAAGATTGTTAAGGGGGGTAATTTTCATGTTGTTGTTATCTTAATAATTTAATAAAATTTTTTACCAAAATTTTTAATTCAAAATCTAGATATAATAAGAAAGCTTAAAAAAAAATCATTTACATAAATATATATGTACTCTAAAAAAAGTGCTTTAGCTTTCATCCTAAAAAGGAAAAGGTTTTAGCCTCTTTTTTTTTGTAAATATTTGGAGAAAATTCATCATTTGAATATTATAATAAATTGGTATTCATTATATAATATTATTGAAAGCTAAAACAAATCAATATCTTGAAAACGGAAACTTTCATTTAATAATGCAAAGTATAAAAATGAATCAAATTAACTATTATAAAGATGTTAACTATTGTGCATAAACTATTTAAACAAAAAATCCATCCAAAATTACTAAATTCAATTTATTATAAAGCTCAAATCTAATTTTAGACCTACTCAATATCTCCACCTCATCATTCGTTTAGTTATATTCAACATTATCATTTGAATTGATGATTTTATTGAAATCACTTGTTCGTATCACATGAAAACATAAAAGTCGAGGCAGCATCATTAGATAAGGGACAAATCTCGCAATATAGTTTTATTTATTTTTTATTGTTTGTGTAACTCTTGTGTTTTACCTTACTTACTCTTTTATATTTTGTTTAGATTTTGATTTTCTTAATTTACTTTCTCTGAATTATGTTAAGTTTATTCTTTTAAGATGCTTCCACATGTAATTCAAGATCAAGATTACAAGTAAGAAAATAACATTATAATGAAGTCATAGGAAATACTAAAAATCTAGATAATCTCAATAGTTAATTTATAAGAATTTTATCAACACTAATAAACACTTGTTATTCTAATTTTGTCCTTTCAAAACTAAAGAATTAAGTGTCATTATGACATTATGTAATTATGTTATTTTATACTACATTGTATTCTGACTATGATGCAAACTAGAATAAGTTTGTAGATTTATTTTAAATCCTACTATTTAAGCTAGATGTGGTTTTTCTTTTTTCTTTTTATCTAGAATTGTATTCTTTTTTCTAGGATGTTATGATTTACTTTTTCTAAATTTTTTCTAAGTTTACTTCCATAAGATGCTACTACGTGCACTCTAATGGTTAACATTATAATAAAAAAAATGATTACATAATAATGTCATAAGGTATTTCAAAAATATAAATAATTTCAATAACTAATTTGTAAATTAAGAAAATATACATATATATTTAGAGGATCCATTCTCGTATTTTTCTCATAAAAGAAATTGCAATTCCTTACTAGTAAACAATTGTGATTCCCATCCAAGAGAGCTTTCTTTTTGGCTCAATGCGAACAATGCATAGTAAGAGTTGATTATAGGCCATTTCCTTCTAATGATGTCCTCTACATCTACATGTATATTAGGAGACCTTATGCAATTTCAATTGTGTGTCCATTTCCTATTGTAGTAAAAGAGGTGAATTAAAAAGGAAATCAAGGGTAAGGGAAGAAGAGAAGTATCTACGAATGCAACAAAATCTAAGTTAAGAGATGAAGAGGGTGAAAAGCAACTATTTGTAGGACAAGGGCGGCGTCATTGAAACTATAAGTGTGATTTCTCTTGCTTTCTATCCTCGTAAATGGTCTTAGCGGTGTTGTTCATAATTATTTATTGTATTATCATCATTACTATCATTATCCAACACTCTATCAGTCCACATCATTTTTTAAAAAAATGGTACTCCATATACATTATGCATTGATGAGGTTTTAATTTTGGTAGTTGTTAACTGTCTATAAGAGAAAAAAATAAGATTGGTTTCTATATGCATAGTTTTTTTTCACCCCCTAGATATTGCATAGTTATATAGTAGATCAACTAATAAAGATTATTAGTAAGAATTGAATGTTTGAAACTAAGAATTTCTCAGTTGGAAATACTTAAAAAAATTAGAAGTGATAGTTACTTGTGACATGCGAATTGTGGTAAGTTTACATTGAATGTTTGTTTTATGGGTATAAGAATGGGAATATTCTACTGCTTTACTTTCCACTTACAAGTATCTAAGTTAAACCGAATAGAAAAAAGGAAAACAATTGGAATGAATAAGTAAATATTTTGTTAAATAAAGAAAACCAAATACAAAAAAATTGATCAAAACTTAGTTGGTGCTCTCCATTTAAATTTTCCTCCATCGAACATATAGATATCTTGTTAATGCTATAAAGTTTAAGGATAGGCATGAATCAAATTGAAAGATTGAAAGAGTTTAAAGTTGATAAGCCATGAATGTAGTTTTTGTGTCATCGTTCTTGAAATACAAATGGGTGATCCACGTCCTCACCACCTCCTTACTTGTACCATGTGGAATCCGGTAGAACTTGAACTCTTCTCCTCCTCTTGATTTCCTTTCATATCCACCATTTGTATTGCAATCGACAATGGAAAAACAAGCGGAAATGCTATAGGACTTCTATCAAAACACATGTCTTGGTGTAGATGATATCATAAGAAGAAAAAAGGTTGATGTTTACTCACGTAACCCGAATTCCTATGCTACTCTCCTTCATCACAAGTTCCACAATTACTTCAGCCAGGTTTCCCTACTCAATTATTTTTCTTTCGTTTTCCTTTTTTTTTTAATTAATCAGTTTCTTCGATAATACATGTTTAGTTTTGACTAACATAGATTTATTTTATTCTGTACTCCAAGCCTCATAATAGCTTAGCCTTGACTCCTTAGGCTAATAATATAGCTGGTAGAGTTTGATTCATGGATTTAAGATGACTTACGAAGATATGGCATTATGGCTTTGAATAAGGACTATTAGATGACCCAACCTCTCTTAATCCTTCTTAAAATGCACTAGAGTGGTTCTCTATAAGCTTGAATGCAAGAGGAGTCCATGGTGGGACAACCGAGAGAAAACTTCATCTCAACAATTAACTACCAACATAATGCAAGAGACATCGTCTGCAACTAAAACCTAAAATTATTTGAATGCAGCTTATCATTCGGCACTAGAGGTTAGTCAAATGATCTCTTACTATTGAATTGCAATTATGAAAGATCAACTCATATCAAAATGAAGAACTAACAACTTCATCATGTATATGCTTACTATGTTCAACCCCTTTCAACCGATGATAAATCTTCAATTTTATTTTATTTCTCCTATTCTAATAATTGTTCTTAACATAACATTTTCATTTCTATGCTCATGCAATGCCAATACATGATCCCGTTAGTATGGGTGTATGTGTGTGTGTGTGTGTGTGTGTGTGTATCATCATCATCACTTTCTATTTCCCTCTCTCTTCCCATCCCCTATGTCTCTTCTCTCTATCTTTTCCTAATCATCTTTTTTGCCTCTTATTATAATGCTCAATACTTATCACAATTAAAATCTTGAATCTAATCTTTATATATTGGATTATACTTTTCTATCTTCATAAGTTAATAGTGCTACAATTTAATGTCATGTTATCACTCAATGAAAATCTTTGAATCTTACTTTTTGTTTTCATTTTTTTTTATTTTCGAACAAAATGTGTAGAACATGATTTTGCTTTAGCTATGCTCATGACTTTACAATGGTCAAAGAGAGAAAGTGGGTTCATTTTTTTATTTTTATCCATCATGATAATCTTGGTTTTTCTCAATACTTTTCATGTTGATCATAATATAACTACTAATGGCATAATGGGTCTTGTGAAATTTTCATTGCCTTTGTGGAAAAAGAAAAAAAAAAGAGCCTAAATAATAAGATGTCCTCTTTATTATTATCTAAATTTCCCTGACCATATTGAGATAAGTGATTCTTTCAACTCTACACTAAAAGTTCTATAAATTAAGATTTTTTGTTATTGATTAAAATGATAATTACAAATTTATAGTAAGCGTGAATATTCTAAGTTTATATTAATATATTTTGTTACTATCTTAAGATACTAAAAGAAATTGTTATTCAAAAATATCATCATACATTGCTCTGTAAACTAATTTTGGAAAAAATAAAAAAAGTATTGTTATGATAAAGAATAAATTAGATTAAATTATGTTTCATTATTAAGGGAAATAGGATCATAAATGCAACAAGGAAATAATTGATGTAAATAAATCAAATTTATCATTTTACATATATTTTCTCATAGTTTCACCCTTCTCTTTCCCTATACATCCACACATTCCATGGTTTATGAGATAGCCCATAATGCTGAATCATTGAGTTGAGGAATAATAGGAACATGATATGTTGGAATTCATTGTTTACAATGTAGTCTCAAGTAACAATAAGAGTGGCATTGTGAATTAACACGCTTGAATAAGGAATTTAGAGGCCATTTAATTAAGAAAAGATTAGTAATTTGCCAAGTCAATTATTGTTAGTAATGTAGAAATTTAGCATGAAAAGAAAATTATCGTTAGCAATGAGTATTTTAGACCTAAAGTACATACATATGCAAAAATGTAAATCGTGAGATATTGGTTTTGGAGTAATGGATGCGTTGAGTTAATAAAATCATGGTTTTGTTAGGATGCAATGTAGCCTCTACAAAAGAAAGTAATATAAAATGTAATACCAGTGGTATTAACTTAATATAAGTGTAGGAAATAATGTTTAAAAGGAAATAATAATAATGATGACAATTGTATAATGACATAGTAAAAAAATAAATAAATAAAACATGGTGGTAGATGATGCTTCTTACCATGTGTGTCTTAGTAGGAAGAGAGATATTATCAATCCATGCATGTTTTAGTGCAATAGAGTAAGATAAACATAGGTATTATCACCTAAAAACCCCCTCAAAATTGATTGTATCACCTAACTCTTACCATTCAAATTTTTTCAAGAAATGTAACCTCCAAACTTCCATGAGGACTCCTATGATCAGTGGTAGGAAGTGATTTTAAAGGTTTTGAGAGAATTATAGAAGGAAAAATTAGAAAAGATATTAGAAAGCTTCTAGTTGGGGTCATGCATAAGTGCGGTCGTAAGCTATTGTTGTATGGTGTTGGTGGTTAAAGGAAGTTTGCTTGGGAGGTCGGTCGACAAGCTTCTAGCATCTATTGGATAGTATCATGCTTTGATAAAATGTGAGCTATTGGGACTCAATTAAGCTATGATTAACTATTATATAACGTAGGTTTATATATATATTATATATATATATATATATATATCCATATGTAGATTATTAGTTCTCATTATGGCCATTCTTAGAAAATTTAGTGAATCTATTTGTCATTTGGCATGTAATATGATTGATGATTAGTTAAATAGTAATGGGGTAGTTAAGGAGAAATTGATTATGGATGCCATTTTAAACAAGATTCAAGTCACTAAAAGTGTTCAACGATTTGTTTAATACTGGTTACTTGATTCTAAACGAGTCGATAAGAATCAAGTGTTTAGTAACTAAAGTATTAGGTAAGATTAAAATTAGGAGTTTATAGTACTAACTATGGATTTTGAAAGAAGCACAATGTACTAATTCATGAATCATGTATATAGGTGATCCTTCATACATGAGGTGATCTATAGAGACTTCTTTTGCTGGTGACTTTGTGAATTTGTCTATCTAGTGAGTAATATCTTGATTGCTCTAGTGGTGGTGTGAGTGAATGATAAGTAGATTTAGAATGTAGAAACGTAGGTTTCTATAACCATGTACAGTAGCTTTTAAAAAATTATAAATAAGTTTACTATAGTCATAAAAAACATAAAATATAAGTTGTAGTAAAGAAATTAAATTTAAATTGGTAAGAATTCGCATTAAAAGTTATATACTTATAATACAAATAAGTTAATATAAGATGTTAAACTAATGAATAAAATTGCAATATAAATGAAAATACCAATATAAAGTGCATTACAATATAAATTTTCATACTAATATACAATGATAAAAAAAAAACCATTAACTATCTTTGTTACGTCTTGACGGATACCCTAGATGTAACAACTCATCATATACTGTACAAAAACTTGAGAATAACCCCCTTATTATTTTGGGATTTAACATACGACATATAAAGTATGCTCACATCTAGTTACATTGTGTAGGACTTGTCTTATCCAAGCAATTCAGAAGCAATATAATTAAAATAGTCCATATCAAATATCATAATACTCAAGGAAGTCATCCTGATAAACTTTATCAAAGTTTCACATAGCTTCTTAAGGAAAATCACCAAATCAACCTCTCAATAGAACTAATCATCTTGCAAAAACCTTAACCTGTGAGATGAATTAGTCCCTAAATCTAGAAAAACTTATCTCAAGATAGTTAAATAAGGTTAAGATACTAGAGTTGACTTAGTTCATCAATAATTGACTTATGTCAACTCCATATTAAATAAGGAAAGGCTTGAGTTGACTTGGGTCTATTAGTATAAAAACTCGAGTTAATTAAAGTAAACTCTTGAGTTGACTTAAAAACTTTCGAGTAACGATGTAAGTTGACTTCCTCATAGAACCAAGTAAACCCAACTAATCTCAAACTTGTGAGATGAATCCTAATAATCAAAGCATGCAAATCAAAATTGAATTCCATAAGAAAACTCACATTTCTACCAATTAATACTAACACCTTGCACTTTCATTCAATCTTAAACTGAGTTATTAGATGATAGTAAGATCCTTATCTGAATTAGATTATCTTATCAAAAAAGAAAACAAGTATGAACACTTGATAGATTTAGTCTAGAAATCAAATTCTAAGATCACAAATTCTAGCGTAAATATCATGTATAATTGCTAAGGATTTTCATAGGTGGTATTTTTAGCAATCTATTAGATAAGGAAAAACACCAAAAATTTAGCTCCAAATGAACTCGAGTAAGGTCAAGCAGCTAGAGAAACTTGATATTTTATAAGTTGACCTTAGTTAATGTTGATGACTGTAATCACACAAATTTTAAAATCCTTTTCTACGACTCTCTTTTACGATTGAATAGGCAAGCGAACCTATTAATTGTAATATTATAGAGTTGAGTTCAGATATCATTCCTCTAAGGATCAGTAAGTACTAATAATAACTCTAAACCAACTATCTAAGTGCACAATTTCAAAAGAATCAATTTAAATTAGAAACACTTGACAAAACCTATAGCAATTAAAACTAACACAATAACTTGATTACTAATTCCGATAATTAAGAGCATACCTAACCCTTACTACTCCTCTAATTGTCATGTGACTTCACCCTTTTAATAAATTAGTTAACAAGCAATGGTTATCTCTGAACCGCGGAGTATCTAACACTAAGCCAATCTTCCTTCTAGATTTATTAGCTCCTAACCCTAATCGCATTAATAAAGATCCCTCTTTTATCAAAATCAATTAGAATTGCATTAACACTCTTGGACCCTCCATCAGGTCAAATTATCTAATTTAACTTAATACGGAAAATTCATGTTCTCTATCCCTAGATTACATATGAATTCCTTTATTCATTCTCTATCTATTCAAAGAAGAGACATTCCAATCAACTTCTAAGAAATCAATGTAAACTCAATGCTGGCCATACATCAAATTATTAACACTAAATGAACAACATGAATAAATTCAGAGAATTCCACTATTCATTAACTATGCAATCAATCTAATATTACATGATAATTAAGGTTTGCAAGGTTCGAGTATGAAATAAATTAGCCACTCATGGTTTTCAAGTTACAAATCAATGAAGATGAAAAACCCATGTGCATAAGCCCTTCGGAAGAGAAAGATGAATCCATTGATGTTGCTTTTTCCTTTGATAATCTTCCTCCAGTCTCCACCTCTTGTTCTTTTCGTCGTTTTTTTCTATCTTCTTCAGGTTAGGAACTCCCCTCACCTGGAAAACGAAGAGATATATATATGGAAAACGAAAAATCTCCTGAAACGGCCAAACTTTTCCATATACATGGTCTCAACCCATGGTTATACACGACCTTGCCTTGCAATAGTGTTAGAAGTGAATAAGCCAACATACGGCCGTACCTTCAACCATGTAAGCTTTTGTTGGTTTTTCAAACTCAACACACGACCGTGATTTGGAAATGCACGCCCATGTACTTCCCCTGTTCCTTCAAAAAAAGCATTTTTCTTCGTGTATTCTTCTCCGATCTCAATCCAAGTTGATATCTCCTCTCAAAATAGTGGTCTTCATCCGCGAAACTGAAATATTTCTCTTTTAAGTATCAAAATTCTTCAAGATAACATCAACTTATTACACAAATAACTAGAATTCATCTAAAATACAAGTGTTAATTTATACTTATTAGTCAACTAAGTTAAACTGAAAGTCGACTTGAGTCAACTAGCTTTACTCAACTCACTAACATAAGTCTTCCATACAGTACCCCCATGAAGACTTGAGTAAACTTAAAGCAATGGAGCTAAAACCCAAGTTAATTTAATCTAAACTACCTTAAATTAACTTGATTAAATTAGGATAAATACCTACAAATATCATGAAAAAAATTAGAGTTTTAGAGTCTTATAAACAAAAGGAAAGTTACCTGTAAATCTCATCTCCAAAAACACCTTATTATTAACCTTATCTCATCCCATGTTTGAAGCCATCTTACCTAATCTTAACCTAATCAAAATTAACCCAAAATTTGCCATGATTAAGCTAAGGATTTTAACTACAAATATATGGAATTTCAACCTAAGAGACTACCTAGAAGTTACTAAAATCTACCCTCCTCTATTGACAATGTCAGCATCATGTGATTTTATCCATATGTCCTTATTAACCTTATCTTATCTTATGCAATCACTACTAATGTGCTTAAGACCAATTACAAGTTCACAAATATAAATGAGGATCCAATTGAATGATACACGATCAAAATGTCATGAACCTTAAATTGAAAACAAAACCTAAAAGGGCATGAAAAAGGATAGAAAAAGAAGAAATAATTCCTCACCAGATATTACTCACTAGTTGGAATTAGGATGGATTTGAAGTTGTTGATATTACACACAACAAGGATCAAATCCCACTCGCCACACTTCAAGAAGAAATGATAAGAGCAAATAGCATGAAAGGATGTGTCCCTCATGGTTTCAATATCTAAAAAATGATGTCTCAAAAGTTCTTTAATTTATACCTTACTCTAAACAAGGAAATTGCAATAACGCCAAATAGTAAAAAACCAGTCCTATGAGTCCTTTGAAGAACCAATTCTCCACATGAAAGAGGAATGAAGATGGACGATTTTTTCAAGTGAAATGCAAGTGAAATAAAGGCCAGTTCCTCTTGTCTTTGTAGGTTCAAGTATAGCTTACACACTTAAGATCAGTATGTTGGTTTGCCATCTTGTAAAACCAACAAATGTACTTACTAAAATGCAAAACAATTATATAATGGAAACGAAGACACTAAACAAATATCTTCAGGGTCTAATTGTTCAAAGAGAACCCTCATCGCCAAATTTTGTAATCCTTTGGCTCTTGCCCTAGTGATGGGTCTTGTAGGTATATGATTCCTATTGATAGAGCCATTTTATACTCAATCTTTATAGTATAAATTGTGTTAAATTATTATTGATTTTATAGAAACCATAAGGAAATGGTACTTTAATTCTATCATCGTGATAAATCAGGTTAAATGGAGTCAAGGATGCTAATTCAAGTATTTTGGAGAAGTCATCTACAACTTGGATCAAGACAAGGAATTACACCACCGGAGGAAGCACGGTTTGAGGCACGGCCAAGGTTCAAACCGTGTTACACACTGGACAAGAAGGTGAAAATGAGGACTTTCAACAGAGAGAGACACGGCTTAAGGCACGGCCGTGGTGGAAGCCGTGGGAGAAACCGTGCTTGAAGCCGTGGTGGAAACTAGGTGTGCCAAGGAGAAGAAAGTGTGGAATATCAATCAGATGAAGGCACGGCTCGAAATCTAGCCGTGTGTGTAACCGTGGTACACACTGGGCGCGGATGAAGACTTGAAGAATATGCACAGAGGATGGCACGGCTTGACCCACGGCCGTGTGATGGGGCGTGCCAGGCAGACGAATCTTCACTTCTCGAAATCTACTTGGAAAAGGAAAGATATTTTCGTATCTTGCTAGCAAAAGATCACATGCCATCTCCCTAACAATATAAATAGAACCAACCCTAGAGGGTTAGGACAACTTTTGAATCTTTGAATCTGGAATCACCTTGGAGACAAGAAGGAAACGCGGAGGCAGAGCAGGCAACCGGGTTCATTATGTTTTTATTTTTATTTTTCGTTTTATTGATGACCATGAGTAGCTAAGCTACTTTTCTAGCCAAAGGGTCATAGATGTTTAATTCTCCACGAATTGTGAGGTCTAATTGACTTGTATTTATTCTATTCTTTGCTTTCGGGTATTCATATATCTTCTGATCATTTTGTCATTATTATCTTTGTTGATTGGTATGAATAGAGCTCTTCTACTCAATTAGCAAGTTAATATATTGTCAACTAGCATGTCAAATCCGTAATTGTTTGATTATTCTAGTCTTAGTGACGTAATAACATGTTTGGTTATAAAAGAGATGATCGAATTCATGTTATGGAGGTGTGTGATCATGTTTAAATAGGTTATCTTATAATCTACTGGCATGAATTGGTGGTCTCTCTAGATCTTAATGCTATTGATAGATTAAATCCTAAGCGCTTGTCTAGGGTTGTTTAATCAATAAGAGAAATAATTCAAAGCACTTGTCTGAGGTTATCAAGGAAGTAAGGAGAGATAGGTTGTTAGAGCTTGTTAATAACCATAACCAGTTTATCTAGAACTAAGAATAGAGAACATTTGCATCGATGATCAATTCCTTGAATTAAACTATCTTGATTCCTTTGGCTAGGCTTTTATTAATATCCGATTTTCTTACCTTGTTTTACTTTATTTTGATTCACAAACAAAACCCCCCATTTTCCTTTTTCCCTGTTATTATCCTTGAATAGAAATAAGTTTAACCAATCTCTGTGGATTCGACCCTACTCACCACTATATGCAAATCATATAATTGTCTAGGAGTAGGTTTTATTTTTGTTGGATTCGACACCCATCACCTATCATCTCCTTGGGCTTGTAGAAGATTTGCCCTCAAATCTGATAGGACTTCATGAATGTCATTTGACAAATAGGGTGATAGATTTGCAACATTGAATGTAGCAAAAATGTCGTATCCTCTTAGCAATTCTATCATGTATGCATTGTTGTTGATATGTTTAATAATTCTGAAAGATCCATCTGCTCTTGGTGATATCTTTTGTGACTTCTTGTGAGGAAACTTATCTTTATTGAGATTAATCCAGACTAGATCACCTAGATTGTAAATTATGGTTTTCTTGTTTTTGTTTCCATGAAGTTTCTACTGTTCTTGTCTTTTCTGAAGATGTTCAGCTGTCTTTTGATGAAGTTTTTGAATCACCTGGGCTCGTTTTACACCACTTAAGCTTTCTTCCTTTATTACCATATTAGCTATGAAATCCAATGGAAGAGTAGGATTATAGCCATACATAACTTCAAAGGGAGACTTGCTGGTTGAACTATGAGTAGACCTATTGTAAGCAAACGTAACAATAGGAAGACACAAGTCGTAATTAGTAAGATTCTTGCTAACCGTTGCTGTCAGTAAGGTACCAAGAGTATGATTAACAACCTTCATCTAGCCATTAGTCTATGGGTGGCAAGAGGTACTATACATGAGTTTAGTACCAAGTCTTCTCTATAGTGTCTTCTAGAAAAAAGCTAAGAAACTTAGTGCCTCTATCAAATACTATGCTATGTGGAACACCATGTAGTTCCATAATTTCTTGCATAAAATGGTTAGCTATAAAAAGTGCATCATCCGTTTTGTGGAAAGGCACAAAATGGTACATTTTGCTGAATCGATTAACAACAATCATAATAGAATCCTTCTCCCTTTGTGTCTTAGGCAGACCCAAAATAAAATCCATGTTGATATTAGTCAAAGGTTGAGTAAGTATAGGCAAAGGCATATATTAACCCTAAACCCCTTTATTTCCTTTTGCTCTTTAACATACCCTACTCCATTCTAATACCATATGAACATCCTTTATCATGCCCCTCCGATAAAAATGTTCTTTTAACAAATCCAGATTCCTTTTTTCACCAAAATGACTAGATAACCTTCCAGCATGTGCTTCCCTTACTAATAATTCTCTCACAGATTCATAAGGTATACAAAATTTTTCAACTTTATACAAAAAACCATCAATCATATAATACCCTTCAAATATTTTTCCCCTAGAAAATTGCTCAACCACTACTTTTAAATATTCATCATGCATATATTATTCCTTTAGCAATTCAAACCCAAGCAGTTTCGACTATAGAGAGGTGATAAGTACATACCTGCATGATAAGGCGTCAGCTACCATATTCATGTTACCCTTCTTATACTTAATCACATACGAAAAACTATCTAGAAACTCAACCCATTTGGCTTAACATTTTGACATATTTTTTTGACCCCTGAAATGTTTTAAGGATTCATGATCTGTATAGATAATAAATTCTTTGGAAGAAGATAATCTGATGCGAGATCAGTTTGATCGGATTCCTAACTGATACGAACCACGCCAACCCGTGACGAAACCCAATACCAATACGCTCGGAACTCATTACCTAAGATGCCAAACACCTAAAGTGGAAACCACGACCCGTTGTCTATAAGTGAGACAAGAACCTTGGTATAATGTGAAGACGCCACAATCGGGATCAAAGACCGATTGATAAGTCGGGATGAATGCCACAGAAATTAATTCGATAAGTTCTAGTTAGTTCTTGAAGAACCAAGAGAGGAGCCTCTCAAAAGTGTTTGTTATTTTCTAAGATGTATCCTATCTCTATTCTAAACCCTAGGAGCTTTTATACTAGGGTTACAATTCGTAAAAATACAAGCCTAAAAGGATGTCACTTCAATAAGTGCGTAAAAATAACAAACAAGACATGTTGGCCGGCATAGGATACACGGCCGTATACTTTGGCCGTATATGAATCCGTGGAAATTCTTGTCTCCTTACACGGTCGTACCTTTTAGCTGTGTGTCTGGCCGTGTATGATTCTGTGCAATCTTGAGATTCCTACACGGCCGTGCCTTGAAAGTACACGCCCTCTTCATCCCGTGTTCGTGTGTGACTTATACAAGAGCAAGGGTCTTCCTATGGTTGTTCCAATCCTTTCCAACTTCATGATTGCTCCAATCCTTTCCGGCTTCATGGACATGCTTTATTAACCCGTTAAGTGCTTCCTTGAGTCGTTTCACTCGACTTCTTGTGATCGGTCCAAGCGGCACTTCAAGAGGATCCACATTTCTTCTTCCAGCTTGGCTCTCATCATTCCACTCCTCTTGAAAAGGATTTGTCCTCAAATCATCACCTACATCAAAAGGACTCAGACTAGTAACATTAAAGGTTGCACTTACTTGATATTCACTAGGCAAATCTATCTTGTATGCATTATCATTTATGTGCTCAAGAATTTGAAATGGTCCATCGCCTCTAGGAAGTAGTTTAGATCGATGCTGCACGGGAAACCGCTCTTTACGCATGTGAACCTAAACCCAATCTCCAGGTTCAAAAACAGCTTGTCGACGACCCTTGTTGGCTTGTTTCAGATACTGTTCTGTTCGTCGCTCAATGTTCAGCCTTGCCTTCTCATGGATCTGCTTCACAAATCCGGCTTTCTTCTTGCCATCTAGATTAACATACTCAGAAATAGGCAAAGGTGATAAATCCAAAGGAGTTAGTGGATTAAAACCACACACAATCTCAAAAGGAGTAAATTTAGTAGTAGAATGCACTATACGGTTATAGGCAAATTCAACATGCGGCAAACAATCCCCCAGCTTTTAATATTCTTTTTAATTACAGCCCTCAACAAAGTTGATAAAGTTCGATTCACTACCTCAGTTTGACCATCAGTCTGTGGATGACAAGTAGTAGAAAACAATAACTTAGTTCCTAACTTAGCTCATAAGGTCTTCCAAAAGTAGCTCATGAACTTAGCATCCCTATCTGATACGATGGTTCTAGGCATACCATGCAATCTCACAACTTCCTTAAGAATAAATTAGCAATATTACAAGCATCATCCGTTTTGTGACAAGGAATGAAATGTGCCATCTTAGAGAATCTATCTACAACTACAAAAATAGAATCCCAACCATGTCTAGACCTGGGTAATCCTAACACAAAATCCATGGAAATAACTACCCAAGGCTCATGAGGAATGGGAAGTGAGGTGTAAAGCCCTTGAGGTTGGACTCTAGATTTTGCTTGTTTACATGTGACACATCGCTTACAAATCCTCTCAACATCTCATTTCATGTGAGGCCAATAGAAGTGTTCCTGCAATACCCCTAAGGTTTTGGCTACTCCAAAGTGTCCCATTAAACCTCCTCCATGAGACTCCCTCACTAGTAATTCTCTTAAAGAACAAAGTGGAATACATAGTTTACTCTCCCTAAACAAGAATCCTTCATGTTTATAAAATTTTCCATGCCCACTCTTCTCACATTGCACATACTCCTCACAAAAATCTCGATTAGCAGCATATAACTCCTTAATGTGCTCAAAACCAAGCAGTCTAGAACTAAGAGTAGAGATAAGAGTAGACCTTCTAGAAAGTGCATCAACAACGACATTCTCTTTACCTTGCTTATAGTGGATGACATATGGAAATGTTTCGATGAACTCCACCCAACGAGCATGCCTTTTATTCAGCTTGTGTTGCCCCTTCAAGTACTTCAAGGATTCATGATCAGTGTGGATCACGAACTCTTTTGGCCAAAGGTAGTGTTGCCAAGTCTCCAGGGCTCGAACCAATGCATATAACTCCTTGTCGTAAGTAGGGTAGTTCAAGGTTGCCCCACTTAGCTTCTTGCTAAAGAATGCAATCGGTCTTCTCTCTTGCATAAGCACTGTTCCAATACCTAATCCTGAAGCATCATACTCAATTTCAAATGTTTTAGCAAAGTTAGGTAAAGCAAGTAATGGCGCTTGAGTCAACTTATTTTTAAGCGTCTGAAACGCCTTCTCTTGTTGCTCTTCCCATCTGAACCCCACGTTCTTCTTAATTACCTCAGTAAGTAGTGCTGCAATGGTACTGAAATCCTTCACAAATCTCCTGTAAAAGCTTGCTAGTCCATGGAAACTCTGTACATTACTTACATTAGTTGGACTAGGCCATTCTTGGATCGCACAAACCTTTTCTTCATCAACCTATATTCCCTGTGCACTAACAACAAAACCAAGAAACACAAGTTTGTCTGTGCAAAAAGCGCACTTCTTGAGGTTAGCATATAATTATTCCTTTCGAAGCACTTCTAAAACATCCCTCAAGTGAGATATATGATCTTCCAAACTCTTGCTGTAAATGAGAATATCATCAAAATAGACAACCACAAATTTTCCAATAAAAGTCCTCAAAACATGGTTCATAAGTCTCATAAAAGTACTAGGTGCATTAGTTAAACCGAAAGGCATTACTAACCACTCATACAATCCATATTTTGTTTTGAATGCAGTTTTCCATTCATCACCTTCTTTCATTTTAATTTGGTGATATCCACTTTTCAAATCAATTTTGGAAAAGACACTAGACCCATGTAACTCATCTAACATGTCATCTAAGCGAGGAATGGGATGTCGATACTTTACCGTGATGTTGTTGATGGCGCGGCAGTCAACACACATTCTCCATGTCCCATCCTTCTTAGGTACCAAAATCATAGGCACTGCACATGGACTCATGCTCTCTCTCACGTACCCCTTCTCCATTAATTCATCAACCTGCCTTTGGAGTTCCTTTGTCTCCTTCGGATTGCTCCTATAAGCCGACTTGTTTGGAATCGATGCTCCGGGTACAAGGTCAATCTGGTGCTCAATACCACAAATAGGTGGTAATCCCTTTGGAATCTCCTCAAGGAAGACATCTTCAAAGTCTTGCACAAGAGACACAACCACACTAGGCAAAGAGTTAAATAAGTCGTTAGTAGTCAAACATGTTTCCTTAAAAACCAGCAACAACATAGGTTGCTTCATCACTAACGCTCTCCTCACTACACTCGCTCTTGCCACACAACTCTCCTTTTGCAAGGCTACCCTCTCCTTTTCACTCACCACCAAAGTTGATTCCCCTTCAACTTGGTCTCTCACACTCTTTCCAGCCTTCCTCTCTTTTTCCTTTTGATATTGACTCTTATATTCCTTTTCTTTCTCATTGTCTTTTGCTCTCTCACTCTCCCTCTGCTTTTCACTCACCTTATGTTTTGCAAAAGACTGTTGTAGCTGCAACTGATCCCCATACACCTATTTAGGTGTTAACGGTTTAAGATTAAAGCTTTTCCCTTGGTGAACAAGCGTATACTTGTTAGAAAAGCCATCATGAACAACCTTCATATCAAATTGCCATGGCCTCCCCAACAACACATGACATGCTTGCATTGGCACTACATCATATAACACCTCATCCTCATACCTACCAATGCGAAACCCAATCAAGGCTTGCTTACTCACCTTAGTCTCACCACTATCATTCAACCACTACAATTTATATGGACTAAGGTGTCTAACAGTTTTGAGCCCCAGCCTCTCAACAATAAAATTGCTCACTACATTGGTGCAACTTCCTCCATAATGATCAAGCTGCAAATATGACCTCCTAGATAACATCAAGTATGAAATATATTCTCCTTTGCACCTCCTCTTCTTCTTTCACCTGCACATTCAAAGCTCGCTTCACCACTGCCACTGCCTTCCCATTGCAAGCTCCTCATCATCACTAGCATCCTCTAATGGAGGCATATCATCTTCTTCACTATCCCCCTCAATCTCATACTCACCATCATCACGCAAAATCATCACACGCCTATTTGGACATTGACTAGCAATATGGCCTCTACCTTGACATTTAAAACATCTAATGTCAGATTTCTACAAGTAGAAGAATCAGGGTTACCTTGGTTACTAGGAGTAGAACCCGCTTGCCTCAGCTCTCCTTTTGGTTTGGTGGGTAAAGGCTTTTCTTCCTTCTTCCATTGGTTAGTCTTCCAAGTAGATGAACCATTACCCTGTTGAAACCGTGCATTACTACTACCTTTCCACTTACGTTGGTTCTCAACCATTATAGCCATATGGACCATATCCTCCAATCTACATAATGCTGCAATTCAACAACATTTTGAATTTCTCTATTCAACCCCGCAAGAAATCTAGCTATGGTGGCCTTTCTATCCTCCTCTACATTCGCCCTAATCATAGTGACTTCCATCTCCTTGAAATACTCATCCACACTTCGGCTTCCCTGCCTAAGAGTTTGCAACTTGTTGTGCAATTCACGATAGTAATACGCTGGCACAAACCGCTTCTTCATCACCCTTTTCATCTCTTCCCATGACTTAATAGTAGCTCGCCACTCTTCCTTCTATTCAACATTAATTGATCCCATCCATCTCTAGGGCATACCTCATCTATAATAAATATACTGGTCTCTCATCTACTATGGCCTCCTCTAACTCATATTTCCCACCAATAAGTGATAGGAACAAAAATCTACAAGACCTATCATTAGGGCAAGAACTAAAGGATTTCGAATATTGGAAATGAGGGCCCATTTTGAGCAAATCGACCTTGGAATTATTCATTTACTAACATCTTTTATCTTATTCATGTATTATATATTCCAACATACACACTTATCATATTTTATGGGGACATGGACAAACTCACTTAGACTCAGTTTATAGGTTATCCATGGACTGACTTGAATCGGCGATGAGTTGGGCCGACGAATCCGATGGAAGAGCTTGCATGATAAAGACTATTTTCTTTTATTTTGTAATCGTTTTATGGACTATTTTATGTTGTATTTTCTTTTGGGACACTTTTATTTTGATTGTAACTTTCATTTTGGACTGGCCACCCTAAAAGTGGCATAATTGCAATTTTTGTGCATTTTCTAACCCTAAGGGTAGCAAGTATAAATACTTGCTTATAGTAGGGTTTGAGGAGGCCAAATTTTTCAAAATTGAAATACACTTTGCATGAGGATTAGGGTTCTCCTAATTATCATTAGACTCTTATCAATTTCAATCCCAAGAGTTGAAATTGTGGCAAGTGCAACACTTTGAAATTGTAAGTAATATCAATTTCATTTTGTTGTGATTTCTTTTCTTCTCTAGTGTGTAATATCTATGGGTGAATTGTGATAGTTCTTGATTAGATTTTTTATTGCATTTGTGATCAATTATCTTGTTATAAGGTTGATTGTTTTAGTACTTGATATCATCATCTTCTTTTGTGACATGAATTGGGAATTGTAGGAAGAAGTTGAAATCACGGTTTTGATCTATTCTTCTTGATTTGATTCATGTGGATTTCACTTATAATTTTTTTTATTTGGTGAAGATTACATATATGTAGGCCGTCGGCCTTTGTTGCCGGCCTATGTATTTAAGTCGCCGGCCTTGAATGGCCTCGCACAACTTTTTCTAGGCATGATATAAATAGTGTCTTTAGGTATTTCGAAAAAACAGATGTTATTTTGTTGAAAAGATAAACACTTTGAGTGTGTGTGAATCCTTGATGTGCCTAAATCCATGATTAAGCACATGTAAAACCAATTTGAAAGACAATTAAACAATGTCAATCAAACTAGTCTCAATCATATGAACAATGGCGTCAAATCCTCAAAGTTTATGACTGATTCTTCAACTAAGATGTGAATCAATAATGAATCCAAATATGATGAAGCTCTGATACCAAAAAGATGATGTGTCTAATTCCACTAAGAAGCACAATCAAAAGACTTAAGAAAAACAATCTCAAGTCAAGGCAAAAACCGGATCCACAAGGCTAAATCACGTGAACCCTAATGAAGATATGATCAAATCCAAATGTCCAATGATATAGTAATAATACCACAATGATAATATCTTCTAACAACACTCTAATCTCATATAATCCACTCAAATAATCCACATATTCAAAAGAAAACCATAATTATAAGAATTCCTTTCCAATAGAGAAGAACACGTTTTCAAGTGTAATCTTCAATGATGATTCGAATCCAATTGCTAAGTACTTCAAATAAACACAAGAATTTGTGAATAATAATATGTATTTCTGACCAAGAACTATCTCAATTCAACCCTAGATATGACACACTAGAGAAGAAAAGAAATCACAACAAAATAAAATTGATATAACTCACAATTTCAAGATGTTGCAATCGCCACAATTTCTACTCTTGGGATTGAAATTGATAAGAGTTTAGATGAAAATTAGGAACCCTAATTCTCACGTGAAAGGTAGTGTTTGTTCTGCAAAAATAAGCTCCCTCAAACCCTCTCTTAAGCAAGTATTTATACTTGCTACTCCTAGGGTTAAAAAGTGCTCAAATTTACAAGTTTGTCACTTTTAAGGTGGCTAACCCTAAATGAAAGTTACGAAGAAATAAAAGTGTCCCAAAACCAAAATACAACCAAAATAGTTCAATAAACATTTGGAAGATACAAAATAACATAAGTCTTCATGATCCAATGCCTCAGAATAGAGAACATTCACAACGGGTCTTTGATTGTTATCTTGAAAAATGTTTTGTGTCCAACTGAAGTTGTAGGTCATTTTGGCATCCCATGGAGAATTATAATTGTACCTGTAAAATTATTCTCAAATTTTATTAGAAATAAAGACATAAGGTAAAATATGAGCAATTTGGTTAATCATCCAAATTGGGTTCGGAAGAGGTTGACAGTGTTAGAAATTTTCTCATCATCTCCTCGAGCTTCTGAAAGATTTGCCCTCAAATTTAGAGGATCAGTTGTGGAACTGAACCCTAGTATCTCTGTTGTCCTGCTCTTCCGGCTAACCATGGTAGTGGATGGATTCCTGATCTGTTTCTGAAAACCCTGGACCTCAGATGGAGTCATCGGTAATAGAACTATGCGTGACTCGCCCATGCTAAACATGTAGGTATTTTCAAACCCATCATGTATCACCCATCGATCATACAACCAAGGCCGACCCAACAGCAAATGAAATGCATGCATAGGAACTATATCACAAAGGATCTCATCATGATAGTTCTGCCCAACACTCATAGGAACCTTTGCCCTAAGGGTAACATGCATACTACCTCTATTATCCAGCCAAAGCAAATGATAAGGACTAGGATGTGGTATAGTAGACAGTTGTAATTTGTCTACCAATGCAGCAGATATAACATTCTTGCAACTACCACTATCAATGATGAGTACACAAAGGTTACCTCTGATTCTACAAGAGGTATGAAATATGTTCTCCCTCTGAATATCACTGGTATCAGGAGATGTGGATAAAATCCTGCGTAACACATTAAGGGGTAGATATTTCCCTCCTGTATGCTCCTCAGGCGCGTTTGCATTCTGATCATCATAATATTCTTGCAGTGCTGTTGGTAGATCTGTAGGCTCAATCTGATCATGATCATCCTTAGTATCCTCTCCAATGTCTTCCATAACAGTCATTGATAAATCTATTTTAACTCTTATAATTGGAGATGATTAAGTCAATTTTTGAGATAATTGGGCGTGAAAATATAAGATTATGATACTTAATTGATTTATATTTCATGTTCAGGTGTGGAAAATGATGATTTGATGAAAAGTATTTAAATTCAAGACAAATTGGAGATAAAAGCAAGTAAAAAGGGAATGCTTTGAAGTTAAAGGAAGTCACACGGTTTTACAAACGGCCGTGTGAAGGAATCAGGAGACTACACGGTTCGGATACACGCCCGTGTATCCGACCGTGTATCAGCGTGGAAGAAGAGTTTTCAGGACAGACCAGTACATGGTTAAAATACACACCCGTATAATCAACCGTGTACAAAGAACAAAGAAGACAGAGATATACACGGCTATTGCAAACGGCTGTGTGGGATATACATGCCCAGAGTTCACTGACACAGAGAGATACACGGTTTATCTACACGCCCGTGTAGTATGACCGTGTGTCTATCGAAGGAAAGATATCTTTAAATCTTTCGTCCATATTTGAAGGATATCTTCTACACGCTAGAGAGGAAGCTACCTTAGGTATAAATAGTCGTCTTTGAAGAGAGAGAAAGAGGAGAGAAGGCAGAAAACACATCCTAAAATTTTGGAGAACAACAACAGTCAAAGGAATTTTCGAGCTTTAATTCTAGAAGTGTTTCACACATGGATTTGATTATTTCGTTTTGTTATTCCTTGAGAACCATGTGTAGCTAATTATTTCGTACCTGAATCTTACAAAAGTCTGATTACTATGTAACATTGGGTTTATTGCAAAATTAATGACGATTGAGCATCTCCGATTTCATCCATGTTGTTTATTATATATTGTTGATTTGATGTTTGGCCAGCATTAGATTACATTGATTTCTGATAAGTTGATTGGGAAATCTCTTATTTGAATAGATCATTCATCGGATGAAAAGGCTTGTATGCAATCTAGGGATAGAAAGCATAAGTTTTCCGTATTAGATTGGATATAATGATTTAATCTAATTGAGGGTTGTGGTATAATCATACAATTCTGATTGTTGTTAATAAAAGAGGGATCTTTGTTAATACAGTTAGAATTAGGAGTTAGTGATTTTGGAAGAAACATTAACTTAGTGTTAGATGCCCCGCGGATCAGAGATAATCAGTACTCATTAATTAGTTTTCTAAGGATTGAAGTTGCATAGTAATTAGATGAGTAGTAAGAGTGGGGTACGCATTGGAACATTGAATTTGATAATTTAACTCATTGTTTGATATCCATTGATTTCATTTCTATTAGATAATTTAGTTTAATTTAGGTAATTTGGTTAAATCAATTCACCTCGAAATTGTGCGGTTAGATAGTCGGTTTGAGGTTAGTATTAGTATTTGTAGATCCCTGAGGGAACGATATCCATGCTTAAACTCTATACTACTGTAATCGATAGGTGCACTTGCCTAATTGATCGCAAGGAAGAGTCGGAGTAAAAAGGATTTTAATTTGTGTGATTGCGATTCAATCAACAGTCATCACCCTCTTATTTGGATACTGTGCAGCTATATGGCCAAATCCCATGCATTTAAAGCATTTTATCTGGCGCGCTTTCCCACTAGTAGATCCGGGAACAGTTTGCCTCGTTTCTGGGGCCATGACCTCTTTACCCTTCCCAGTGGGTAAGTTTTCTCTTATAATGGTTGGGGTAGTAGTGTCCACTGCATTAACTCCCTCACCTACCGCCTTTGTTCCCCCTGATCGACTGCCGGCTGAGATAGGTCTATTAACAGTACTAGGCCTACTACTTGGAGCCCTAAAGAAGTTGGACCTCCTCTGTCTCTCTACTTTTAAGGCCAACTGAATAGCCTCATCAAGTGTAGTATAGCGCTGCAGCTTAACAATACATGCTATCTCATATTTTAGACTTGAGACAAATCGTGCTATAGTTTGTTCTGGAGGCTCAACAAACCCACACCTAATCATAAAGGTCTCAAATTCCTACACATAATCATCCACTGTTTTGCCCCCCTGCCTCAAGGTTTGCAGTCGCATAAACAGCTCCTGTTTGTAGTGCTTAGGAATGAACCTTTTCCTTAGCAACCTCTTCATGTCCCTCCAGGTCTGAACCTCAGCCTCTCCATCCCGACGCTTGTTGATGATCAGATTCTTCCACCAAAGTGCAGCATACCTTACAAA